>JAQGBJ010001368.1:0-23801 GCA_034698345.1 Sphaeridia pumilis | reverse complement strand
ATGGTATTTACTGGGTGTTAGCGTGTCCACAAGTTTTGCTGTTAGGAAACCATAAGGCTAGGGGTAGCCTAATAAAAGAATTACCAGAATGAGAGGCATCGAGGTTTCACAGATCCATTCAGCATTGGCGAAATCATCCACGCTCTATCTCCAGCCCTTTGAACTCCTTGGTTGCTCAAAGTCATAAAGTTTCCTGTGGTGAAAAAGCAGAATGATCTTTATTTTGCAGCACCGAGCATTGTTTCAAATCATATGCTTGTTAAAAAATTCGGAGAACAGGCATCCGAATCCGATACGAGCCTTCATCAGTTATGCAAGTATATCTCATGACCATGACTATAAATTACAATCTCATCAATATCAAAATCTTGTACGGGCCATATTTTTACCATCAACAAAAGCAGTTACTCAGCTACACAAAAATCAGCAATTTTCTCGGTTAGAAGCGTCTGCAGTAAGTTAACCAATGTTTTGACTAGAAAAAATAATAGCGTCATTAAGTTTACCTGCTGGCGATCCCAAGGTATGATCAGAAATTGGTGTTTTCGCATTTTGACCCAGCCGCCTTTCCCAATCCATCTCATCGGTTCTCCCAGTTGACCCAACGTTCATCCATCCGCATTCGTCAATCTCAAATGTGCAATCACCGGAATTCATTGCCGCCGTTTGTGGAGCACCTATAAGTATGGAGAGAATCATCCATCATCACCAAAAGGCCAACACATTTTTTGGACGTCGTCAACACCATCAGTTTCGTAGAATCCACAACTCCACACTCATGATGCATACAAGCACTGGCAGCGTCAGTCAAGTGTAAGGGAACAAACAGCAATATTTATTCAATACTCACTTGGACAAGCTCCTGGGGCGAAAGAAATATCATCGATGGCGATGTCTCCGAGATCGTTCTTTCCAACCTCTCCTTCAAAGACAATCTAAAAGAAAAACACAATAAACTCTTTCTATGAAGAGATGCCACTTTTTTGCGAAAAGTATTAACACAACAAAGTCAACAGTGAGAAATTCGGACATGTCTGTCTATATCAACTCAACCTGGGAAACGGTTACAAAACCGATATAAACTTTTTGACAGGACTGACATGCCTTGAGACCTCGATCCACTTACATGTGGGCTCACACAAAAACTCACCTTGAAGGATGTCGAAGATGAAATTGGAACCTGGCCTTGATACCAGGCATTTCCAGCTTCTCCTGACAAGGCCCAGACAACCCGATCTTCATTATTTTCTTTGTCATGAATCAAAACTCTCAACTGGCCGATCCCATTCCCGTACATGTGCGTCCAAAATCTCATACATAGTGGGCTGTCGGCACCTGTGAAATTCATCAAAATAGCTCTTTAAATTACGGCTGTCAAGTCAAAGTTTCAACTGTTTTTATAGACATATATATAACTGTATCCTCAATACTTATTTATCGCTTCCGGGACAAAAGTTGCGATGCGAACATCAAAACTCCTGTCGTTTATGCATCGATAGTTCTTATCGATTCCATGAATCATGGAAACGCTCCGTTGGTGACCACAAAAATACACATAATTTATGCCTCTAGATCAACGACCTAAAGGAGGGAACTATACAGACGTGCCGTTATGATGATTTTGTACTATCGAAAAACAACTATTGAAAATCAAATCATCGACAGGATGCTGAGTCTGCTGTTTTTAGGAGATTGAGATCATTAGATCATTGTCTGATGAGTTTGGCTGATTATCCAGTAAAGTAATTTCTAATCCTGTTAAATTTGCCATGATCGTAATAATCAAATATTCTGAAAGTACAAATTGCATGTACCTCATCCTCTTTTTGCGGTGTTCAAAATCGTACTCGATACATAACATTGGAGTCTATTTTGCAAAAAAATGAGCAGTTGTGGCTTGATCTAGGTTACCTGTTCGCGAAAATTCACGCGAAGAAAGTCGGGCCTTATCTGCAGTCTTCCTGGGGTAAGCCGAATTGATGTATGCATAGCCTCCGCTACTTCCTCCGTGCGTATAGCTTGCTCGATCCATAATTGGCCCCGTCGACGGGTTCTGGCTTCCGCGACCCTGTTGTTGTCAAGAAATGAAAAGGAATCAGGTTTTTTGAGCTAGAAAGATTGATGATTCGCAACTCAAAAAACCTTGAGAGAGACTCAAGTTCCGGAAACCTTGATTGACACAACGTTGAACGTTGTGTACATTTTGTTGTACTTTAGTATGTATTACAAACAATGTTTTTGTTGCGATGGACAAAAGGACAGAACAAGTGAAAGGAGGACAATGAAGCAAGGTCTTACCAATGTCCAATCAAAATCATCTGATTGTTCATTCGTCCAATCACAAACGCCTCCGTCAAAGTTACAATGGCCGGGGCATCCTTCCGAGGACTTCAAATTAACATTATCGATCGCAATGTAGCCGCGGTAGCGTCTAGTGAGTTGACTCGCGTCATGTGGAATTCCCTCCAAGTAGATCTACGCAAGATTTAACATTATTTTATAAATATTATTATCATCAATTAGCTCTGCAGTTACTTTAACGGTTTTGGATATATATTAGCTTATTCCCCTCTTTATTGTGCTACTTCATATATTTTAAATTGATCCACGGCGCTTCTTTTGTCGGAATGCATTCATTGCCACGGTCTATTTGGAAAGCTCTAGATTAATTTTTTCATTTAACAACTCTAACAATTGCACACTATCCATTATCACGAGCACATTGACCATCATGGCTATTAACAGCTCCGCCATTCCAAAAGCATCATGTACACATCGAGCTCTTCAAAACTACAGTCGTCAGTCACGCATGTTAGCGATTTAGGAATTGAGGGCAAAGTTGAGAACTTCCGGTATTTTCCCTGTTTTGCCTTTCCAAAGCTCATGGAGTGCACGAGTCGACATTTCTAGCTATGAATTAAATCAAGCTCCTGCATGCACTCATTACATTGCTCATAGCTTTTCTACAGTGGACAATGTCTGTTCCATGCATGTAGTCAAACAAGGAAGTCAAACTAGAAAATCCTTGACAAGGCAATCAACTCACCTGATGTGGATGGCGGCAAGTGTAGACCACTTCGGCCGTTCTCCATTCACCATTTGTCGAGTCTCTAGTTTCCCATAGTACGACGTCTGCCCCATGATCTGCTTCGCGGTTCAACGAGAGGGCTTCATTTTCTGCTTCATTGAAGGTCGCATAATGTGGAATGGGATGCAGAAGAACTCGAACTTTTTCCGGACTCAGCCCCGACACTGCATAACTACCAATAAAAAGCACCGGGTTTTAATTATGCCCGTAAAGACTTTCAAGGACAATGGCAGTCTTGAGAAAAAGTCATTAAGCCATAGTAAAAATTCGCAGGAGCGTGTACAAGAAATGAACTTCTTACTTGAAGGTTAGACAAGCTCCAAGAGCTGACGTCGGTGTATGAACAGGGCCCTCGAGAACGGCGCTTTGAGATGACCTTCCAGAGACGTTGGGGATTTGTGACGTTTCAAATACAAGATACCCGCCTGATAACATTCATGTTCGTTAATAATAAAACATTCTTTCTCTGGTTCAAAACCACCATATAATTTTGATTGTCGGTGTTAAAAGTACCTTCAACTTCCTCCTGGCTGTCGGTTGGAGGACCTCCAATCCAATTGTGATTTTGTCCAGTTGTTAGTTCCCATTGTAATGAACTCAGGTTTGACTTTGACCAGCCACAAAGTTCCGTCCGGTCCGCCGACCCAAACGTGCAAGAATCTCCTCCTACAAGCCGTCCATAAGACCGAATCCATCCGACAACAACACCTGAACAGGAATCCAAATACCGCACTCCTCTTTGCTTTGATTCGATTTCGATAGTTTTGGTCTCGTAATTTATAGTAAATGTCCCTCATTCTACACGTTTTGTGGCAACACAATCAAAGTAAATGTTAAAAAGCCAAACAACCAACTAAACCGCTTTAAGGATAAAAGCTCAAGCATAAGCATTCTAGAATAGCGACAAAAGTAAGAGTGAAACACTGACACGACAAATTACAGACTATCTTTCAACCTACACTTTCCTGCAGAAAGTATGTGCAAAAACTTGTGGTTAGATAGAAACATTTTACAGTTTCCTTCAAGAGCTATACGAATCTATCTACATTTTACACAACAATCA
This sequence comes from Sphaeridia pumilis, assembly GCA_034698345.1. Lineage (NCBI taxonomy): Eukaryota > Metazoa > Arthropoda > Collembola > Symphypleona > Sminthurididae > Sphaeridia > Sphaeridia pumilis. The sequence goes on along the minus strand of JAQGBJ010001368.1, from coordinate 19,650 downwards.
GAATCTGAAAGCCATTGAGCAGCTTTCAGTATAGCTGGCATCGATACGTTTGAACAGTTGCGAAAAAAGACACGCCGAATAGAGCATTTGAAGGTACACTTTGAAGGCCTCAAAACACGCACGTAGAAAGAAAAGCACAAAAAACGCGGTGCAGATTACTGATTGAGGGCTGACCTAAGGTCAGTTCAGCAGAAGACATTTCAGGAGTTATGGTTCTTTCAATATTATTAGCAATAGAGGAGGCGTAAATGGACCTCCTGTTTACTTAAACATATTTACAGTGTCAGTGTTAGTTAACACGGTTTCCTAACTCGAATTCTCATATTCACAATAACGCACTCCCGTCATTTCTGGTTGCATTCCTATCTAAATTAGTGTTCAAGTGAAGAAAAGAAGCGACGAGCTTTAGCCTGCATTCCTTTTACAATATTTTGCAATTTTTACAATTTCACTTTGAATGGGTTCCCAAAAAACTTGCTTCTAAGACAAGTTGCAATGACGGAAAAGAAAATTTTGTATGATGGTACTCAACTGAAACTCTAAGATATCACACCACCTACTGGTGCTGCTTGAAACTACAAATGTTTCGATCGTTTCAAATTCAAAAAACCCTAATCAATAAATTGGCTATCTGACAGCTACTAATAGTAGCCTAATATTTTATACAATGCTTTCACTTTTGATTGCAACTTGTACTGGGTAAATGTATAATTAAATTAACAACCACGTACCTGGAAAAACTTGACGTCCTGTACGGATCTGAAATTGAAAAATTCCTTGAGGTTTTTCAACTCGAAGTTTCAGTCGAAACTCTTAGCCAGTGGTTGAATCAAATTATGACACAATAAATTTTCAAATTACCTTTGGAGAAACTATGCTAGTATTAGCAGCCTGAACGCCAGGAGCTGCTGCAGGTAGCGATGACGACACACTGGTCCACGACGAAATCCCCAGAAAGTATAACAATACTACTGCGAATCTTCTGCTCATTATCATTCCGTCCATGTCTCGGGTATCGGATTTGCAATATTGGCACTTGGTTTGCTAAGAAACCGACGATTGAATCTACGGCTGCGAAAAATCACTTGTTCTTCTCATAGTATAAAATGCCACTTGAAGTGTGAATTCGGAAAGCCAACTACGACTGACTGTTAGAAGCGATTTTGGCGAACAAACGCTTCCACCACTGTCAACAACCACAACGTTTCCGCCCGGGTAGTTAGTTTTGTACTGAGCGTCGAACAAAGTGGGACGACGGCTTCCTGAATGAGCTCTCTCACCTGAGCTATGCGATAATCCACAGAATCAAATGCCCGTTCTTCCCTCAGGTGTGTTGGGCTCCCGAATAGAAAGCAAGTGAAGCGGAGCAAAGAACAAGACTTCTTATGAGGTCCACAGCAATGCTTGGTATATAATGTACGCGGGTCATTCACCGAATGAGAGCAAACTTTTTCTCCTGAAATAGTAGTAGTAGCCGGGAACCGCAAACGTAATTTATGTACGTGAATGATGTTCAATTAGAACCGCAGGAACACCTGAGTCGGTCCCACTACACTTATTGTCCAAGTTCCTTCAACCACCAAGAACTCGACCAAATAATAACGATCTCCTCTTCTCTTGTAATCCAGTCCTGCTGTGCTTAAGAGACACTTTTTTCAATTTTTTATCCATCACGTTCTTGTCAAGTTTCTTGGAAAAGAGTGTTTATTTAGAACACGTCCATGCCAACGAGGATTCCAGTTGAATCAGCTTCACCTCCAGCCTGATGCCCGTGCCCGGGTCATGGCGTTTTCTTGACACATAAATTATACAAAACAAGCTTTCTCTCACAAGTTCCACAGAGTAGCTCGATACAATTTTGTTCTAAAAAACGTTGGGTCCAAGGCAAGCCTCGTTATGGAAGAACACGTAATGAAAAAGTGGCGCATTACAACAAGGACCGTCGCAAAAATTACGTGTATCACGAAACCACCGTAGATCACAACTGGGCAGGTTTGAGGCCACTAAGCATGATTAAGTAAGTCGTATACGTGTTGGTTGATGAAGCAAAAGCTGAAAAGCTAGAATTACACTTATCGCTCCGCGAGGCAGGCAACAAACATGATGATTCATTAAGCGTCCAGTGGTGGTGGTCATCAAATCGCGTAACACTTTTAGATACCATCCAATTCGCACAATCCCAATTGTTTGCTCTTGCTCCCTTAACTACAGCTACATCCGGATCATCTTTTCACACCAGCAGCCAAAACCAAATTCAACAACACAAAATACAATGACCATCACATTTCAGACCGTTACTCATCGGATTGGATGGATTCCTAAAACTCTCTCTCCCATTGCATCCCAAGAGTAATCATTAAAAGTAGAGCGCATCTGCCAATATACAATTCATACTTTTAATTTGCTTCAAAATTGCTAATTTGTTGTAGCAACAAAAGCCTGTATATACTTTATTTGTCCCAAAATAATTATACATTCATCTACAAAAGGTTAATCAAATATGCGCACTTACTCCAACATTTTGATTTAAGTACATAGTGAGTAAAATTATGGATTCGTTGAGGCAAAAATAATTTTCACAAAAGTATGTGTCAAGTCTGGAAACGCTTGGATGATTTCCGCAATGAAAGTTGCATTGTTCTAGGAGGCATGGAAAAAAACATACATACAATGCCCACAGGCTCAAGTCTGATGAATTTGACCTTGTAACAATTGTTTACCGCGACACGCCGAAAGTTTTTGATCCAAAACTTTGGTTCCATCAAAGTCTACCTGGGCCCTATAAGCCTCTAAAATTGAACCGAATTAACCCCCAAACAAGCATTAAAAAATATCGGTAACAAGATTCGCCATAAGCTGAATTCATATTTTAAAGTTAGATAGTCCTCATGGTCATCAAACCTGTTAGCTAATAGACATGGACTTGAACGAGATAGAGCATCATATTACGGGACCACAATCGTTACGTTACACACGCCATGCTCCAAGTCTTGCCTTTGTGTGAAACCTTACGGTTGCGGGAGATAATAGAAATCAGTGGACATAGGAATGTCGATAAAAATTCACGAACCGGAAATGTAAACAAAAGTGTACGATGAGGAGCAAACCATGGAAATTATACACTAACGAAAATTTGACTCGTGCAAGCCGCCAGACCACTGGCCTGCCCATTGCCCATCGTTCCAACGAAGCCGTTGTACTCCGACTCCGACATGGCGCTAGAGACATGACATAAACTAATAATGACCAAGGCACATTATGCGGTTGCTGTTGACATCACTAAAACATAACATGGATTAATTGCAGGCCAAATTACGACATGACATTACACAAATTCTTTGAGTCTTTCAGCCGTTCTACAACGTCCTGTACGTACATTCAGTACAGCTTGCATATTTTACAGACGCCATTTCATTACATCACATCAAACCCAGCTTCCGTCACAATTACGACGACATCATTGAACTTTACGTCCATAAAACGAGGCTGATCCACCGTCGAAATTGTAGTGGTGACGAAACATGATACGCAAGGTTTTCAAAAAAGCTGATGTAATATAATGCTCAAAACAATAATAATACATATATGATAACAACGATGTGCTGATTATCCGTATCAGATTGTAATTTACTCAAGGTTTCCGACTATTTCGAGGTCGTTGTTGTGTGTTGTGCCCAATTTTGAAAAATCAAGCGTGGTATCAAGTCATCTCAATTAATCATTGCGTAGTTCACCTGCATGCTATTCTAACGCCATCGCTTTAAAGGAATGCCTACCGTGATCAAACGAAGCCAACTTTGAAATGCCTCGCATTTTGCACACGAGTTATGTAAGCTGAGCTGAGATTCTAGTTTTTGAGAGCTACTGGAGCCTGTGGGTGGATACAAAATTTGCAGGCATACTTGGATTCAACAATGTATACTTTATTTTTGAGACATATTCATACCTATTCTTAAATCATTCAAGCCTAGCCAAACATCCCACTTTCACCATTGACACATGTCTTAAGCCCATCGTTGTTCTTCGGATCCAGTCTGCAGAACTTGAGTAGTTTATTATTGCGGTTCAAAGAGTGTTTCGATTCCCTGATACGGCGCTGCTTTGCAGTACCTCCACCATAACAAATGGGTATTTACCCTCCTGCGGGCATTAAAAATCATTTTTTAAGGTTGTTTCAACGCATCCGCCATTGAATGAAAGATATGATCCAACTCACCTGTCCTTCGTATTCGACAAATAAATCTCCATTAGGACTCATTCTTTTGATTGTTACAATGTCTCCAACTCGCAGATCTATGTACTCGGTTTCATGAACGTTTGGTAGTTTGCGTTTGATAACCTTCGCTAGAACCTCTGGCTGTAAACGTAAGTAAAAACATACATGGAGCGTTAGTTAATTTTCAAAAACAAACTTTCTGATGTGATGGTAAGATTGAGAATGTCATGGTAATCTGATAGGTTACCTGTGATTTTGAAGGTTCACTTTTTTTAGCTGGACCAGTCCGATGAACCAAATCAGAGCCAGGAGCAGCAGGTATTTTCGAGGGGTCAATTGGAAGTCCCAATTGAGAACTGAGGAACAAGTTTCGTTTGTAGAACCCCAAAAGAGACAACATACTTTGGAACTTGGACTCTTCTCGGAGAAAATATTCGGTACCGTCGCTGCTCACATTAATTTTGTACTGGTTCACTCCCTCATTTTCTCTGAAGCCCAAATTCAAAATCAGTAAATCTTTTCGGAATGCATTGACAAAACTGATTTACCTGATACAGATGACGTAAGCTCTTCCGTCTGTATTGCACTTGCGAATTAGGAACGTTCCGATAGGCTCGCTTGCTAAATACTCCGTTGCTTTGGAACTAATTACTTCTGGATAATAGAACCTGAAAATTTTGACAATGCTAATGTTAATTTTCAGACGTAATGCTAACTCTTTTGTGTTTGCTGTCAATCAACAGATTACTGGTGAGTTTACTATCTGAGCTACGTTAGAACAGAACTTACTGTTCCCACTCGTTTTCGTTGAAGGTGGTCCTTCCCGACATGATGGTGTTCTTTGCAAAAAATCCAAACTTGTAATACTGCGGGTATCAATTTCGAAATGTAGCCGGAGACACACAAGTCAGGATCAGGATCCGTCTATGGCGAAAGTCAAACTTGTAAAGGAAGCATAGCGCTGAGTGATAACGTGGGTAGCGTCCGCTGTTATGGTCAACTTTATCAACTTATTCTGTCGATACCATGACTCAGGATAAATTCCACGAAAATGAACGAGGAAATCATGAGGAAATTCAATGTACATGGGGACAATTGACCACTATGATTTTTCTCTCAAAGAAATAAATCGCATAGACCGTGCTCAAGGTGTTGAGGTTTAGATTCTTGCCAGGGTCAGCTATTTCTGCGAATGGCTAGCGAGTGCCTCCCACAGCCCACAGAGTTTCTAGACTTTCCACGCTGACTGCAGTTCCTGGGAATTATCAAACCGCACTGTTCTCGCCGATGATTCACTTGGTGGCTAATTTTAATGAGCTAATTTGAGATGAAAGAAAACATCTAGAAACGTTACGAGGGTCAAAAGTCAAAACCCAAAAACAATGATAAAATCGCTTTTTCTGTTGTACTAGAAGAGTTACATATGTGTATTTATTGGATTTTAAAGGAAGACCGTTGTTAGTCTTGGAACATGTTGTGTTCGTTAAGATTCGAAAGAAGAAAGTCTTTTTTGCTAATTACTTCGAAGAAATTCGTCTTGATGAGAGAAAAAATTTGGCTTCAAGTAACACTTATCAATTTTGTACCAGCTATTCTCACAAGTTAGCCTATGACTAGATAGCCTAAACATGAGTTTGAGGTATCGCAAAGCCGTATAATGTACAACAAGAATACTATAATAACGTGCTACATGTGCGAATAGATGTTCAAAAACATCTTGCGTTAGGCCGTAGTATAACTTAGGGATTACACAGCATATCTTACTTCTCAAATCACAATACAAAAATGGATCTGGTCCACTTTATTTCTACTTGATAGACAAAATATTTTCAGCTCGACTAGTTACCCTTACAATTACCGGTTTCAGGCCAGCTCGATTTGCTGCTGAAGTTAAGGAATCTGTCCATGAGTGAGCAAACAATTTGTATGGGAGCATAATCTGAAGGCGCCGCATTTCTTGGTGAGTACAAGATTTTGATAGGAACAAACCATCGTAGAAAACTTAATTTTTAACTTTGAAGCTGCCAATCAGTCTCTCAAGGGCACGGTAGCTGCCCCGGCCTGCGCCTTCCTATGCTGAGTAGTTCCATCTCAACCTTGTCTAATCACAATGACGTTGGCACTGATATTATCAATCAATCTGCGCTGTTACCTGTGCCATTGGTAACTGCTCCAGGAGGAAGTTCATTATCACTGATCACCTCAACATGCGTGAAGGGGAAATGTCCATTCTGAAATTCCAAGAAACAAACGTTAACAGCTATTCGGTTTCATCTAAAATTGTAGCCGTTGGCAAATTCTAGATTTTATACCTTCCCAGCCTTGTTTGTTGGATAAATAACGATTCCTTCCCACTGACCGCTGATGTTGTGCTTTGTTACTCTTATGATATCATCAACTTCCAGTTTCAGAGCAGTTTCATCATACGCATTCGGTACTCGAGCTTGTTTAACTCTAGCGTACTTGCTTTTGCTGGGCTGAAAATTTGAAACAAGATTATAGTCAAGCAATCTTCAGACATGACATGATCTTCAAAATCTTCAAAAATACCTCTATGCGAGGTTTGATCGATTCCAGTTTTGGCCTCTCCATCATCAGGTCATTATCAACGTGAGAATCGACTGTGTCCATCAGCCTTTCATCATACTGTATTATGAATAATAACGATGTTATTCAATCAGTTCAAGCACATATAAACAACAAAAATATTCCAAGAACACTTACAGGTTTTACATAAGGTACTGGAATCGCTCCTAGCCTCCCTAAAGTATTTCTCGCTGTCCACCAATTCTCTTCGTTCTTTTTGATGATGGTTAGTATTTCCCCTTTCCTGAACGGCAAATCTTCTTGGTCCTGCAAATAAAAAGTAGTTAAAGGTTAGCAAGTGCATCAAAGCCAACAATTCATATTACATATGTGTTCAAGCCAGTCTTACTTTTCCCTCGAAGTCATGCATTGCCACATACTTCTCGTAACGCTTCGAAGCAGGCCGCACCAAGGGTGTAGAATCAAGGTAATGCAGTTTGTAAAACTCTAGTAAAGCTGGAAGATCCTGGAAGTATCTATCTCCAATTTTGTACTTGACACCGTCTCGCTCGTTATTCATCTTGTTAATGATGTAATGGCACACTTTTGCGTCCTCTCTAAGAAAACAACCGAAAAAGTTTTTTAATTTCAGCTCCTGGAAAGCTTGTACTAAATAACTTCCCCAGCACCCAACTTACTTGACACACAGAACATAGTCACCCTTAATTGAAGACGAATCTCTAACCAGAAAAACGCCACTATCATGTTCAGACATCAATATATCCGTTGCATCCTGCCGTGAGATTTGCTCAAAGTACCAACTGTAAACAACCACATCAAAATATCAGTCTCCTTTCCGCCATAGGTCAATTTATATCCCACAGTTGAAATTCTCACCTTTGCAAGTCCCTCGAATCGAATGAAGTATACAGCGCCATGACGTCTATATTCTGGAATCAAAGCATTCGATATGGACATTAAACCCAGTGCTTCAAAAAACTAAATCAACCAACTGACTCATTTAATCAGTAAGCCAGACTATAGACGCGAATTGCTCACCTCTACAATACGTTTACTTTCGTTACTGACTGACGGCAAAACTCAAGGTTTGTGTCCGTCAACGACGACGTGCTGAATGTTAGATCAGGTTAATTACAAGGTTAAGCTACGTAGTAACCTAGTCGTGCTGTATCCATAGGAATTCACAATAGCCTGCTTTTGGCACGTCTATTTGAAGCTTATTTCCTTCCTTCTATACCACGTAAACAACGAACTTTCACAAGCTTCAGTCCAAAAATCTTGCCACTTTCAAGTACGTTTGCTGAGTAGAGCGGTTGAAAACTTGTTAAGCTTCACTAGACTCGTTCAAATTGAACAAAGTTGTAATACATCAAACGGCGGGGTTAAGCAGAGGTCACAATGTCTCACAGTGTCCGTTGTTGTTGATATCAGTCCCAGTTCCTAGTTCCAATGGCTATTCGCAGTATTCTTGTGTCACATCCGCAAAAATATTATAGAAACTATGTAATTACACATAAACATGCGAATTAACTCTCGTTTCACGAGCACGTCAACAATAATAACATGATTCACAGAGATTCGCAGTCAAGCAGACTGTGGCATTAAAGCCGCTTCATTCTGCAAACAGTCCAAATATCAAATGATATCAAATGAGATTGAGTTCAATCGCTCAGTCAGATTCGTCGCGAGTAAGTAAATCTACCGCCATGATGATGTATACACGAGAAGCGGTTTCTTTCTCAATGAGAAGCTCACTACGAATTACACAACAACATTGATTCTATACATATTACTACGAGCACAGATCAAGCCATTGAGAGATCTTCCAAACATTTCGTGATCATAACAACATCATACGGATATTGACGGGGAACACATCTTTCCAAGATGCGGTAATAAACAGAAAAGGAAACGGAATGAAGCCGAGTCACGCAACTGGCATCGGATATGTACATTGAAATGTTATTGGGCGGCTGGATAAAGATGCCTTTTAGAGGTTGGAAGCAGGTTTGAACTGTAAGCCCGTGAGTCTTCGGTATCGGATCACTGAGGGTTTTTGGGACTGAAAACGTAACAGCTAAAAGACAGAAGACGGTTTCCTTTTTAACAAACTAATCTTAATTCACATGGTTGTGGGTTCCACCAGTGCAAACCACATGAGATTTAACAGCAATGCACTGAATCATGATATGATTCATTCCGCTTGTCCTTCCTGGACGCAGATCTGGTTTCATCGTCAACTGTGTAGAAACTACAAAAGTCATGACGGAATGCCCATCAACCGTGGTAAGCTGAAGCCTATTGGACCATATTCACTCTTCTCTGGGATCCACTGACAATTCATTTCCTGTCCTAGCCTTACCTCATAAGCAAACGGAAGTTGGCTATTTGTCCTGCAGTTAGGGGAACATGGCGACATGGGAATCGTTCAAACCATGTTTTTGGAGTGTAACGCTGTGACTCTGAATGGCTTCAATCTCACTTCAGCAGAATACGAAACGTTGCAAAGAAACGTTACTGGACCTTTATTGCCTGTCGGACTTGATATTAATTTAATACCCTGAAATGCTAAACAGATGAGAGCTATTTAGAAACAAAACCAAAAGCTGTTGAATATAAATGACGAATAAATGAAGAACTCAAACAGATTGTAGAAGTGCGAAAAATTGCGCTCAGCTCACGGCTCACAGTATTGCGGAATGTATTGTTCAAATACTAGAATCCTAGCATAAGACGTAATAACAAGAGTTACTAAGATTCTTGACAAAATTCACTAGATTTGCTCATTCGCTCGCTCCAGTAGCTCAACACTCTGTTGGCATATAATGGACTACCCTACACGACACAGGCAGATAATACAAGGCTTTTCAAAATCTTTCAAGATTGACAAGAACACGAAATCACTTGTCCTTGTCTTTCCATGTGCACCACAATCGAGCAGTTCTATTAGAACACCGTGTGAAAAAACAGATAAACGTTCTAACATAATAGTCGTCAGCCGGTATTTTTGTTCGGATGACAGCAGCCAGTAGTGTTCTCTTCGGGCAATAGGAGCCCACCACCACTTGTTTATTTTTCTTCTGCCAGTTTCAGATCAGATTGGGAATGAGCGTTCATTGAAGACTGCACAGAAGTAGGAAGTGATACGGAACTTTCGGATTTCATAGAGATGCGCTGTTGCAGCTGTAAAGCATAGAGACATTCTTCTAAACAGCCCATCGTTGTTTGTGACAATGCTTTCAGGAGAAGCAAATCTTGATCGGTTGACTTGGAACTAGAGCCTATGAAAAACAAACAAGTTTCATTATTTTTATTGTTTCTTCCGCTATACTGGAAAGCCTGTCTTGCGTAACCACGTGTTTGTTTACCGGAAGTAGGAAAACGATCAACTGACTGGCCGACATCCTGGCAAGAATGGTTTGCACGTTCGAGCCAGTCCTGAACTTGACCAAAGGCGTCCAAGATGGAAACATTACATTCGACCATTCTTGCCGACGATAACCCGTGCTCACGAGCAACGAGCGGACTATTTGTCTGCAAATCACAAGATAAGAAACAGCTAAACTAACTGCGTTGACTGCAAGAAAAATGTCAAGGCTCAGTCTACCTGTGCTAAGGCTTGTGAGTGCAGCTCTGCCACCGCTCGTATCCTATTTATCCATTCTTGTCTTTCTCTAGCATCAACAGCTCTAACTTTATAAACATCACCAGAAGCCGAGTTAATTCCAAAGGTATGAGAGTCTTCTTCGCTGGGAGAAATAACAGCCCCAGCTAGATGCAAGGCCCCTCGTGGTCGATTTTGAGTTTTCATTTCGCTTTCAGACTGAAAATTAGTAACAAACCGTCACAACCACATCTATTACCCCACAGATAATACAATGAAGTACTTAACACTTACAACATGATATTCCAGGATTCCCTTTTCAGGTTTCAGCACAAACCATCGAGATTGCCATCCTTTCATGACATTGGTGTACTTGTTCAGGGGACCTTCGTAATGCTGCCGTAGCTTCAAATTACCTCCACTGCCCTGCATTGCTGCAATTGCTTCCTTGTCAAAATCTTGGAAAGAATACAGTATTGTCAATGGCCCAAGTTTACCGACACATCTATAATCTTGCCCGATATCCTACAAATGTTTTGCTTAAATTCGCTCGCAACAGAGATTCAACTCGCATTTGCCTTGAAGCACACAGATAGGGCACAGAGGAAGTAAATAGCACGTTCAATATGTTGCTGTTTTCTATCTTACTAACACAGACACTGACTAACTACATTCCAGCGTTATTCGGTATCGTTCATAATGTCAAAGTTCATGGCCATGACCAGCAAAAAAGACAATCTCTCTAGGCACCACTCCGTAGCACCATTTACAATCGTTCCTCCAACGAAGGCGACGGTGATGTCAGAAGACCTGCAATTTCCACGATTGTGTACATGAACGTACAAGTAATCTATGTTAACTTTTGCTGACTGAAAGCACAAAGTGAATTCCCAAGAAAATGAAATCAAAGCTGTGTTAGCTGCGTGTTATGAAATCTAGCTCTACAGACTATAGGCGAACGTAACCAAACCTATGATCGAAATCTGCTACTACCTCCACAAGCAAAACATTTGCTGAATACGAAGCGATCGTGTACAAATTTTGAAAAACATCAATACCTATGATCGCATACGAAGAAACCAGCGGATCCAGGTCCATCCCCGAGCTATAACTAATTGATACGTTACTACACTAGCTCAATCGACGTTGCTCGTAATACCTGCTGCAATTGACGGCCATATCACCTAGAAAACCAATCAAACATGGTTGAGTTTCGAATCAGAGTTTGTTACCATTCAAAATGATGAATTGCAGTCGATGCCCATAACTTCAAGTTCAGCTGCGTGCCCTGCCCATTTGACAATGCATCAACTCAAATTTAACGATGCGTACCTTTTTAACGAATGACCGGAAGTCTGAAGTTAAACAGGCGCAGCTTCTGACTATATAATTTTCACATGATTATAATTTATAATTTCAGAGTTTTCAAGTTTTTGGCTGATAGTAGCTCATTTTGAGTTCTGTGTATTAGTTAGTCAGCTCGAATTCGCCGCCATCGTTTGCTCGATGGCTCATCTATGATGTGGGATCCGTCACCGGGAATACAGTCCGCAGCTATGAGCGGGAACTCAATAGCACGAAAGATCTGGAACTGAATAACTTAAAACTGGAATTAATGATGGTATTACGTTAAGAGAACGAGGACTTCCAGTACTTCCAGAAGGTCGTGATCGAGAGTGATTTTAATGCTCATGAAATTTGAATGTAGAAGTTTTAAAATTTGAGCTCTCCGAACGTTTCACATCCAAGCTGCTTTTGAATTTAAGATTTTATTAGGGAGCTTTAGCTACCTTTTTGGTTTACTGTGTCCGTCCGTCCGTCCGTCCGTCTGTCCGTCCGTCCGTGGTACGATTATCTCCGGAACGGATGGACCGATCGGCATGAGACCTTCACCAATCGATAGGCCACAGGTCAACCATCTTCACTATTGAATATGGTTGACCTAGGTCAACTGCAACGGGGTCAAAAGGTCAACTAAAGGTCACGTGGTACGTTATCTCCGGAACAGATGGACCGATCGGCATGAGACCTTCACCAGTCGATACCTCTAAGGTCAAGAATTTTCATTATGAAATATGGTTAACCGGGGTCAATTACGATGGGGTCAAAGGTCAGCTTATGGACGGATGGATGGACCGATCGGCATGAGAATTTCACCTTCATATTACAAAATTTAATGCTTTTAAATCGCTAGCTAAAGCTCCCTGTCAACACCGGGTTTCCCGGTTTATTATGAGAATTTTTATTTAGATTCGAGAGTCGAGTTATTTCAAAACGGGGACCTAATTTGAGGATCAGTATATGAGGACGGCATATAAAGCTTTCCATCAAATACTTTCCGGTTGTGTGTATCTCATGTCAGATTGCTCTCAACACTTGAATCAGACAGAAAAAACATGACAATTCCCATATTTATTTCGAATTCGAAAATCTTGTCAAAATGCGTCTGAGCTGGGCGCACATTTGCTTCTAACACATTTTTCACAAGACACAAGATACGTTTGACGACAGCGTTTTGTGATAACATTTTCAGATCATCGTGGCCTCACTTTGCCATTAATAAAACGACCCAGGTTTTAGTTGTCTTACTTGAACCGTAAGCGTCAATGTCAATAGAACTTACAACTATATTTCTACAGTTGTCAAACTTTTCAGAAAACTCATCCAATGGTTCTTATGTCACGTAATGAAATATATAGCACTGCCTGAATTACAAGCGCACCTCGAATTACTTGTAGATTTCCAGGAATTCAAATTCAACAATCTTACTCTATGGATAACAAGCAGGAAATAACAAATATCACTATATCGAACAATAACGTTATGCTTGCATGTACAAAATTGTAACAATCAATCGGATCCGCTAGTAGTAAATTCTAGTTTCCCTGTGCACCTTTTGAACTCATTAGACACCTGGCTCAATTAATTTCAATGCACCTTTGCTAGAACACATTGGGGTACTTATCAATCCTACAAATAACTACGGCGAAGGGAAGATCAGCATGCTGATATACATCACCGAAGTAACAATCATCAGGGCGGTCGCATGCTTTTTGTGGGCAATGAGGCTGGTGAAAGAAACAGTGTTTTCTCTACAATGTCTTCGGAGAAAGTAAATGGCGACGACCGTGTGGAATAGATCAGTGGACATGAGCGACAAGTCCCGAAGCACCTGCAGATCAATAGTGGATCGAATCAAATCTGCTGTTACCAACTCGTGCGAATTCAATACTGAGCTTCGGCCTTACCTGATGCAATCTTCCTCTGCCTTCCAAAACGGTAAATACAAACTGGTCCCACCCGCTCGAAAGAATATGAATGATGCTGATATTCGCTATTAATAAGAGCGGCAAGGGCCGAAGTGGTTTCCTACTATCTGTACTGATAAGGACCATTGCTGTACACAGTGCCTCGGAAGCTGTGAAAAGTAGCTGGTGATTCCACTGCGGGTAAAAGTCATCGTTCCAATAGTTCCAATGGGCCCACCAAGCGTAGTAATGTGAATGAAGGGAAGTTAGAAACAGCAACGCCATACACTGCCGAAGTCGTTTCAAGAGCGCTAATTGAACTAGTCGCCTGAAACTCTCGTAAAGGACGACGACGGCGATAACCGTGATTGTCCACATTTTGAACGTGTTCAAAGTGCTGTTGAAGTAGACATGTTTAAATTTGGCAATGCCTGTCTCATAAGGACCTGAAAGAGCCATAAAAAACGAGCTTTTAGGTTTCAGAAACTTTAACCGATCCAATTGTTAAGTAATTTCTTACCTTTAAAAACAGTGTCCCAGCATGAGCAGGTGCAGCTCTTCTTGTCCACTTTGTGATTGGAGTCTGCCCAAAGTAGCATGAAGGCGAGCATATGAATCAATGGGAAGACGATCGGAAACGTAATTGCCACCAAGGAAGACACGATCGAATTTTGAGGCATTACGTTGCCTCCCTGATACGGCGACGGTTTTGTACTCTTTTTGTTATTTATCTCTACAATCCATTCTGAATCTCGTTTCGGTTCCGATGACTTTCCCTGAGACCCCATGTTCCGATAGGCCGAACTTAATGGCCGCTGGTTTTGCTGAACGAAAGTAAGTCTAACTCTAATGTTACATATTACGTTATACAAAGACGATTAACAGTTTTCACCAAAGATAACAGAAGCTGGAACATTTCTTGTTTAGATTATATCAGCTATTTTACTGGACAGTTAGTGGCTTCAACATTTCTTGCTATCAATCCCTGAATCTTAACTACAAAAAAACAAGAAGTATACGACAATCAACAACTACGAGGGTGTTTTCACCAAGTAAACAAAATCGGGATGAACACAAGGATACTAGTGCAGGCATCCATCCGATTCCTCCACTTTCTCTGCAACAGATAAACAGCCTGGAGATGGATTCGGCGCGGAATGCTGCTTTCTCCAGTTCCAGTAAGTACAAGCCCATCCGATGTCTGCAGATACAAGATGTACATACATGCTGGTTATGTGCAAGTTTTCACATTCCTATTTCTGAAAGGCAGGTACCACTTGTCGCCAGGTACGAGAGAGCCCCAAAGTTTTGCTGACAAAGGGGTCGAGCATCGCTGCAGGCTTCATCGAACTGATATTGATATTCATTGTATTTTTATTGCAACGAGCACCAACGAACATTGCCCAAAGTTCATGACAGAATCATGTCCAACATTACTTTAGTTAAGGTCAATGATGCTTGAACAGAAACTTTCAGCATCGAACGCTATACACTACAAATGGAAATCACTCGAGTTTTGTCGCTGGAAGTAAAGCTACAAGTTACAAGTATCACATTATGTTGTAATTTCGTCAGTTTGCAACAAGCGAGCGCCTTTGTCTTTACGAACGGTTTTAACAAACTTGAACGAGATTATCAGTCCTATTAGAGAAACAACGCCACACAACTGAAACATGAGATGATTGGCATTAGCCGAGTCTAATTTATGCATACCTATCAAACCTCCACATGTTAGAATATTCATAGGAACACGGAACCAGTTCATAATGTTAGCACGAAGTTCGTCAGGAATAACTTCTCCTCTAACATAGCCAATGGATGGAAAGTACAAACCTACAGATACTTCTAGTATCAAAAACGTTATGTACAGTAAAACTTCAGACTTGAACCAACTATCTGTCCAGGTAACAAAGCCACAAAAGAACATGCAGCCGGACATGACGCTCAAGCACAACATGAGGATTTGCTCAGACTTGAAGCCACGACGAAGTAGTTGAGAATACAAAGAGGATCCGACCATGATAGCGACCATGAAGGATGAAAAGGTCAAACCTAGTGGCGGTTTACCAGGCTCCAGCACCGGAGTCCACAGGAAGACAAAGATGTACATGCAGGATTCAAACGTCGATTGGATCAGTCCTAACAGCAGGATATTCGGGTTTTGGGAGATTGTTGTCAACCCGTCCATGCATGATTGTCCCCAGCTTCTATTTTGTTGACCCAGGTTTTCTTCCCAACTTAGAGCGATCCAGACAGCGGCGATTAGTAAAAAGGGAACGGCAAGAATAAATGGTGCTGTTGGACCGAATCCCAGATGATCTGCTCCAACTTGAGCGGTGATTCCAGCTCCGATGGCTAGTAGGCCGTTGAAGAATGTTGCCTTGGAGAAGGTGATTGCTATCCATTCCATCGGGTATTTCCAAACTACCGTGTGTTCATGAAGGTACCATGACTCGAATACTGAGAACAGGATTGACGTTGATATTCCACCGAATATTCTTCCAATCAGCAGAATATTGAAGTCTGGCGACAACTTGGTTAAGCAGCAAAAGGAGTACATGATGCAAAATGTGATGCTCATTTTCTTTCTTCCAAACCTAGAATAATAGTAAGCCGAGTGGCCGAGTTATTACAGGCATTCAAGCTGTCAAAAATCAATCGCTGAATGACCATTTTACACTTACTTGTCTGCCAGAGGCCCAGTGGCGGTACCAAAAGTAACGCTTGCCGCAAACCCCATGATGTACAACGTGGCTATTTGTTCTTGAGCATATCCGTAGTAACTATACAACTTGTAGACGTAAGGCCCTTGGAGCCAGTCGGAAAACAAGGCCATGAAGTAGGGTAAGAAGTACTTTCGCTGCAACAGTCGAAATTCCTTATGAGGTCCTAATGTCAATCCTACGGCAGCCTTTTCAGCAGACCGGTAGAGCAAGTAGGCTCCGATCAGCAGAGGGACTAGAAGTAACTTGATGACCATCGGTAGGACCAGCGGTTCCGCTGAATTTGCTAACTCCTCCATAGCTGAACTGGGGTTCCCGGCCTGCGAAATACCAAAAAACAGAATTAAAAATTCAACTTTTTAGAAGTCTTCCACACAATCCAAACTTCAAAGACTCTGATCATACCATCTCGACTACCGACTTAACGCACAAATTATATACACGTCGAATCGACTTGTGACTGTCAAGTCATCGCCGTATTGCTGTCTGTTCAACGCAATTTGCGTTAAACCAAGTGTAAAATTAGCAATGTCGGATGTAAACACACACTACCTGCGAAACCGTGAATCGGTATTATCTTATCTGTTTTAAACTGGTCCGCTCATGCATGCCATTTCGCGGCATACCTTCAAAGTTGCAACTAATTAAACCCTAATTTAAAACTTAATTGACTTGTTGTTCGTTAGAAAATCGCTAATCCTGTTAGTTAGTTGGAACACTGGCCGGCCGTGTTGGCCAGCTGTCTTTTTGGGTGTTGATTCGTTCACCCCTTTGCTGTCAAACTGACTGACTGGGAATCGTGCCGTGTGGAGTAGGCAGGAAAGTTGGTTTCAAGTCAATGTTTACGTGCTGTCGGCGCATTCGTACATCCAATACATACCGCAACTCGCGCGTTCGAGCTCCATTAACGCGCCCGGCGGACCATAAACGTTGTCGCTGTTTGCAACCTATCTTGGTTTGTGGGAAACATTTTCACTATTATGATGTGTCTTGAGATTCAGACTACTGTTTAATGGGTTTGATGGATACGCATTATCAAAGGTTTGAGCAGCCGGAAAAGTTGATGACGTGGACACGTGCAATGCCACCCTCAAATCTTGCTGATAACGAATCACAGTTTACGATTAGAAAAATGAGATGGAATCTAACGTAGACGGTGGTCTACAAGACTTTTCCTTACCTTGATCATATCGGCTGCGTCGAAATGTGCTTGCTACAGCTCCCTTGAAGTTTCTTCGGAACTGCCTGGAGACTGAACTGGAAGTGGTAGCAACTGCAAGACTGTAGGGCCAAAATCAAACCGAAACCAATGCACATGAATGACCTATATCAGATATTAGTATTTTTTGTGTGGTTTCCGTGGTTAGAGTTGCAGACAGTTACCATGGATTGTTTGCTTACTGCTCACAGCACCTGAGATAACTTGTTTCGCTATTTATACAGATGCAGAATGGCAAACTTGAGAGCTGTAGACCGTCGACCTTCTTAGATTACCGCGGGTCAGTTCGTGTATATCTGGGAGTTTGAAGTTGATGGCACTTGCAAAGTTGATGGAGTTGGGTTGACATTTATCTTAGCATTAGATATTGCTTCCAGCTACTGAAAGGCTCTCAAAAGGTTTGATTTGGATGTATACTTTACCTACAAGAACAGGGTTTGTCCCTGCTTCATTGTCACCAGACTAATAACATTTGGATTGTTTAGTAGTAGGCGGCATTGTCAATTGTCAGCAATACTATGTACAATACTTGAGACTGAGACGTGCCATACACAACCAGCTGACTTGATGCTGATATAAATCACATTGTCTTTACATGTATGTCACAAAATTCCAAAATTTACTGCTAAAGCTGCTCTGACGCTATGATTGTCGCGGTTTTTGTACATAACCGGGATTCGGATTTTCGGATCACAAAAATAGATATTAGAGATATGCAAATCGCTAGAGACGCTTATCTCTCTAAATGGATCTTGTTAAGCGCATTGAAGACGGTGTCTTTCATCGTCATGATGACTTTGGCGGGGTCTGTAGCAGTTATGATGGATGTTCCAGCGACGATCATATTTGCTCCAGCCTGAACGAGTTAAGAAAACTTTTTCATTGTCATAATCATAAGGCTTGATGTGAACGTAAGAACTATGAGTGGGTACCTCTGCGCATTGTTCAATATTGCCAAGTCCGACTCCACCATCTACTTCAATGTCCAGTTCGGGATAGTTTTTGCGTAAAAACTCCACCTTCGGCATCATGTCTGACTTGAAACTTTGGCCACCAAAACCTGGTTCAACCGTCATAATCAAAATCATGTCAGCAAGCTCGATGTGAGGAACAACGTCATTGACGGATGTGCCGGGCTTCAAAGCGATGCCCACCTGCGATAAAAGTAATTCATTCAACGTCTTTCATTATTCCAACAATGGTCAATGAATAATGAATCGATACGAGCTTTATCATGTCAACAGTTTCTTACCTTCATTCCTGTTTCTTTGATTTTGCGACAAAGGCCTGGAACATCTCGAGTTGCTTCGATATGGAAAGTGTACTGATCAGCTCCAGCATCTTTCATGTTCTCCACCCACTGTGAACAGTAAATAGTTGGTTTAGTCCTACCCTCATTTATGACACAACATTTTAGACGCTATAATGCTTACTTGCTCAGGTTTGGCAACCATCATATGCATGTCAAAGAACGCCTCAGGTACTTTAGAACGAAGACACTTGACAATCGGGTGACCAAACGTCAAGTTGGGAACGAAGTGTCCATCCATGACGTCCAGATGAAGATAATCGGCACCGCTATCCAACAGCCTTTGAGATTCTGCGTGAATCGCCGACAAATCAGCGTTCAAGATTGACGGTCCAATCTTACAAACCGGGGACATTTTAGAGAAAAGCCGAATGGAGATTTGACTACCAACAAATTGACATAAGCTCAACCGCACGAAATTCATGCACTCTGGATCTTAAGATCTTGTTCCAAATGTTCCCGAAAGCAATTCTTGACAAATATAGAACGGGATTCGCAATAAACCGCGAGATTCTGTCAATTCCATCCAAAGAGTTCTTTGCAGTTACCATATTTCGCGCTCGAAGATGTCCAGAACCATCGAGCAGTCCAGCCATGCAAACTCTATGGCTTCTCATTCAACGTTTGTTAGCGTGAGTTCCGCTTAACAGGTGAACGCATACTATTTAGGCAAGGTGTGCACGTTTGGCACGTTTGTTACTTACTGTGACATTGTTTATTCTAAACCCGCCAGGTCGAAAACTTGTGATCAAAAATCAAAACTTTTTTTACCCTATCCGATACA
>JAQGBJ010001367.1:0-23806 GCA_034698345.1 Sphaeridia pumilis | reverse complement strand
CTATTTAGCGCTACGCTTCTGCACTTGGCCTATTATATTGTCATTCTAGACCAGTGACGACAGAATTCAAAACAATACGGCTTTCTGTATCCGTGCCAGAAGCACACTAGCTCTCGTTTTTGCTTCAAAACCTTGAATCTCTCGTACATCTCCTACGATCAACCAAGTCATTATTTAACCAAACCCCGAGCGGGTCTTTAGTACAAAATAACTAGTAAACATTCACGACGATTTATGAAAATGGCTCAGAATACACAACGATATATATATTTTTCGCACCCACACAAGCTCACTATCGATGCCAACCTGTACATTGAAATCCCATTTCTTTTTCACTGTTTTCCTTCACCCTCTAATGTGTCATTACTACTCAAGTAAGACATTAAGCTTGCAACCAAATTTTTTATCGATAGATTCCGCCCACGCCCTTCATGTAGGTTTCGTATTTTCTATCGCCGGGTCGGCAGGGTGGTGGCCGTAATTCCCGTTCTCGAAAAAACTTTTTAAAATTCAACTTTTGAACCACGGCCCAAAGAGCTATAGAGGAAGCTCGGCAGTTAATTCTTCCATGTCAATATCTAGTTGGGTTCGCACCAAATGGGTCCCAGTCCTTGATTATAGATTAGATGCGAACATTAAGCCTATTAAATATTATTTATCGTTCAGCATCCGCTCCATCGATTGCACCCAGTCGATACAGAAATGTAGGAGCCAGCGAAATTGAGCTGCAGCAGCTATTGTTAGTGGACTCACAAGAGCTGCAGTGCTGTAATTTTGGTGGTATCTAATCGAGCAACAGCTGCATACATTGCAACCGACGTGATCAATTTATGCTTCATGAACTTTGACTCTCACGAGGAAACGACTTCCGAGAAAAATGACAATTGGAATATTCTCTTATCCGATATCGATTCTGAGAGAATTCGGTTTCGCTGTCCTCGAAATGTTGAATAAGCTTGCTTGAACGACCTCCCGAACATCGACCAACTTATTGCATGATTCTGATCGTTTCTTCTATTCTGGACGCGCTAAAATTAGAAATAATCATCATTGGTACCCTTTCCACACCCTTTCTTGTCCTTGCTCCGAAACACTGCATTTGTTATGAATTTTTCATCATTCATCATTTTTTATTTGCATTCCAAAAAGTGAATAGTGGCTTGTACTCCGCTACTATCATTCGCATTTTACAGTCTTCTTTTCGCTCTGTTCTCGAGCTACTTAACTCGGATTCGCCAACTTAAAAACAACAAAAGTGTCAAGTAGGCTCATGAATCATGAACAGCAAGAAGCCGCCCAGACTCGACAAAAATCTCTTCAGTGGGAGCGCTAACGTCATATTTCACTTGGAGCACCTTGCAAAACCCGTCAAACGAACCTGACAAACGCCGAAAAATGCCAGCCCTGAAATTCAACGATGTGAATTGAGTCTGTGCAAATTCTACTCGGTCTAATGAATTTTCACGAAACCAAATCATTTCTTTACAAACTTCCTCCATCACGTCTGGTTTTCACACACATACAAATGAATACGCTGTCAAAGGTCGCCTTCGGAAAGACTATCAAAATTCATTAAGTTTTAAGCTGATGGTTTGTAGAAGCGAGAGGAAATGTGAAATGGCAAACGCCTCGTTAGCAGTTTCTAGTGTACAAAAGTGCAAAAGATGGACAAGGATTTGAGACGAATATATAAATAAAAACTTTCACCACACACTCGGTCGATCGTTAGTTGTCTACAGCGTAACGATATGGTTCCTCGTAAGCTTGTCATCATTAACACGGTCTGAGGACAACGAACAAGGACGTTCAGCAGTCATCCAAAAGCCCACCCACAGAAACTTGTCAAATGCTCAAACTTTTCGAAACCGTGACCTTTCTCTCCGACCCGATAAACTCAGCATTTTGCCAGCTATTTGGTACCATATCACAGAGCAGCAACTTGCACGCAGGCCGCTAAAGGTACAAACGACTAATCAAATGAACCGAATGTAGCAGGAAATCTTTAAAGAAATCTCCAATACAACAACTGCAGCTTTTACTTCTGACCAGATGATCTTCACCCAATGGCAGCAAACATAAACTTGGAAACAAAGTCATAAACTTTTCAAGTTCAACACGTGCTTGTGCTTACCTCATAAACTACAGTAAATAAACGCTGCGTCTCCATTAACAATGATGAACCTCCTAAAAATTTACCCAGCTTATATCTGTCTAGTAAACTCGGAAATTTTGGTAAAAGTGCATAAATGAACAAAAATATTTCTTACCAGCAAGCTCACTAGCGAAATGAGCCACTTCAACAGGCGCCTTAGTTCCGTGAGGTCGATACAGAGTACCACTTGCCAGTGGAGCACTTGGCGAAAATGCTCCGTCGTCCTTACTTCCCTGACGAGAATGTTTTGGCTTCATTTCGAAAAGCTCCAAACACAGGCACTAACTACACAACAGTTTTGAACATTTTGATTATCCTTCTTCAAAATGCGATGATAAGCATTAGACTATGCGCTTCTCTTTCTGCGGCTTGCTATTCAAAAATTTAATAAAGACTATTGGACTTGATTCTGAAACACCTTCAGCTTCAAAGCCAAAAAATGTAAACACAACCGAAACAGTGACTTTGTCAAATAATGTTCAAACTTTTCTAAAACCGGAAACTGAAGCCGAATAAGAAGAAATCAAGTTTGCTACACACGCTTTTCAGACTGGCTCCGTTCTTCTTCTTTTTGTTGTTGTTGATCTGGAGAATCTTGAGACTGGATATGTATTTCCATGGAATTGTACGAGAATATACGGGTCCATGAGACAGATGATCTGTAATCATCTGATACTGCAGGGGATGCATTGGATGCAGCAGGTTCTTTAGTCCTTTGTATAGAACAGGATTTACGGAATAGAGCCGGGATGGGGATCATCATGCTCAATGCACTTGCTGCACTTCCTGCTCAAACAGTCGTAGCTCCAAATGCATCGCTATTGCTGGAATACTTTCAGAATAGTATAATCAGTATATAGTCGAACTTCAAGCCGGTCGGCGCAGATTACAAATATGACATATTAGCCAAAAGAGCCTCGAAGCATCTTCCTTTTAGTTAAATAAACTTTGAGACTTTCAAAATGCATACAAAATTACAGACTTTTTTGGATGGTTCTTCAAAATTCCGTGGAAAATTATTCATTTTGTTAATGCGAAAAAGAGATTTTTTGCGAAACATTTGCGATTTCCAGCAAACCTGAATGAAGGGCTACAAACGTTTATTTCTGCATCCAACTGTGCGAAAACTTGCGCAAAACGCTCGCATCTGTAAAATATCGACGAAAATGCATCGGCGTGCATGGAACTCGAAAACACGTGCTTTTTAAAAAGCGCGATCTCCTCCAACATGTGTGCGTTCGATTGCCGGAGCATTTATACAGTATAATGTTTTGCTTTGGTGGTCGATAATTAAGTTGGTTGTTGAACTACAATTGACAATCTTTAGCTCATCTGCCATTAATATAAATACGTGCTGCTCGATATTGTTCAAACCTTGCCCACAAATCGGGCTTTTAGTCAACCAGCGGTTTCACGATCTACATTCTACACCGATTGATTCGTAAAAATGGGTAAGAAACTCTGGTTAATCATTTACGTTGACGTTAATTGCGGCATTGAAAGATTTGTAAATCATATATACTCGGATTTTGCGTCTATTTTCACAGATGCTGATCAAATGTTCCAGCAAGTGGAAGAGCTTGAAACATCATGCCAGTATGATGAAGTTATCACGTTGATGCAACAAATTATTGATGCTCAGCCACAAAACGTCCAGGCCTGGTTAACCGGTGCATCAAGTTATGTTAGCAAGAATGTAAGCTACAAGTTGTTGATAAATATTAGGGGTTTTCATATAATACAGCTTCAATTTCCTTGTTGTTGTGAACTTTACAGACAGAAGAGTCTGATGTCCAAAATGCAATCCAGTGGTACGCGAAGGCTATTGAGCTGGAACCAGATCAAGGATATGAAAAGTACTTCGCCGTCGCCCAGCTGGTTCAAGGTCATGATGCGATCACATATTACGAACAAGGAATCAAGATTCTGGATGGGGAAATCACGCGATGCAACAACAAGGACCAGAAGGAAGCTTTGAAAGCAGATCGAACAGAAGGTTTAAGATCGTTGGTGGAAGTCCTCGTCTTTGACATGCCAGACGTTGCGTACCTAATGAAGGCCAAAGAACTGGTACATAAGCTTATCAAGGAGACCAAGCCTGAAGCCAATGCCTTCGATATCTTCTTACTAGCGCAGATTTATGATAGATGTGGCAAAAAGTTCAAAAGCGTGAGTTCTTAGACAACAATTTGCTCATTGAAAGGTGATTTAGATTGTGACTTTGTATTATTTTTGTTCCAGGAAGTTAGAATGCTGTCTGAAGCGATAGCGAGAAGAATCCTGGCTGATGAAGTGGATAATCAATCTGACGACAAAACATCTGACTATATTTGCCGATTTGCCTCATTTTGCATGGATTATAAGTTCATGTCTCTGGCCAAGTTAATTATTGATCGACTTGGGCTCATAGGAGGGAAAACAACTGAATATTTGTCAATGAAGGCCCTGTGGTATCGGCAACAATCTGACAGGATGTTGAAAAAGTGTCACTTTTACGCTGATACCTGCACTGAAGTGAGTAAATTTTGTTTGCTGTTCGCTCACGTCAAGGTGTGCTGTCATGGAAGATGTTCTAAAGTTATGATTCACCTGTAGCTTATGGAAGAACTTGAAGGAGACGACGAAGCGGAAAGACCAGACGGATTAGAGGATATCAAGCAAACAGTGGATGAAATTAAAGAAAAGACACCTAAGAAACTGGAACCACTATTTCAGCCTTTGAAGAATGGCTCCTCATCCAATAGGGAAGATGTTGATGACAATGATGACGATGAAGAAGTCGATAGTGCAGCTGAAAGCGACGATGAAAATGAAGATTTTCCAGTAGTTCATAAACCTATTGCTGCTAAACGATACAAAAATATGTGGGAATCAGAAGTGAAAGCCATACTAGATTTGTGTCGAAAAGATGTTACATTTTCTGCTGACGTACAGGCTATGGAAACATGCTAATAAATTTATTCTCCGCAAATGAATGACCGTTTCTTCGATGTTTTTTTCGATTTAAAATGCCGAAGTTTAGAAGTAAAGAGTAAAGAATATGCTGAAGAGTAATGTATGTAAATGTCACTTGATTTACTCCAGAAGTAAAATTCATATAGCATTGAACATCACGATAAAAAATTGCAGTAGTTTGCAGAATATCCCCGACGTACAACTACAAAGGGTAATACCATCAAAGTCTATTTACAAAAACGTAATAGGAATAATGAACGAAACATTTACTTTGGTGAAAATGTTGCTAACAGGGTCATTCTTAACTCAACTAGAACATCCCTACGGTTCTTCACCAATGGAATAAGCAAATTACGAGACTAAAAGAAACGTTTTCAGCAATTTCAACATCAACATATAATTATACAAACTGCTATTGTTATGAACTTCTGATTCCTAAAGCTTGTTCTAGTTCTGCACGCTTTTGTTGCAATTTTGAGTAGAAATACCTACATACTGCTTCTCTCGTCCATTGCTGAGCGTAGAAATTAGCTCTCCGCTCTTCCTCCGGATTACCAGTGACATCAGTCATCGTCTGTAGTCAAACAAGCACAATTAAGATTTGTTCACAACTCCCGTAGACGTATACGTGATCAGAAATATGAAATAAGGTCACTTACCTTTAGATCTTTACTAGCGGATGTTACCCACTTAGTTATGAACTGCTGTGGGTCATGCGAGAAACTGAGGAAGAAGTCTCTGTTAGTTTTAAGCTGGTTTATCGTTTCCACCGTATCATGAATTTTGGAATCTAAGCTCTGTAGTAAAAAGACGTGAACATGAGTTTGATTATCATAAAAAACCAGTGTAATGAAATTAAGGGCGCCACTTACATGAATTTCGTTTTGACTGGCAGTAGACAAAAGGAAGCTATTCATTTGGGATTTAAGTGTATCGTCAACTTCTACTTCTATATCGTAACAAGCAGTTTTCTTCTGCTCCGTTCCCTCAACACTGAAATATGAAAAGTGTTCAAGTTGGAGAAGCAAAACCTTTCATCAGTGTTCTCAACGGCAAATTTCTCACCTTATTGTATGATTGATAACGATGGGATCAGGTGGATGCAATAAAGTATTGAGCCTCTGTGGAATTTCGGCGAACTTCATTCGGGGTACCCCAAAAATTTGTTCCAGAAACTTGTCACAATTGATAAACTCTCGTTCATGGGGATCCTGCGGAAAAATCAACATAAGCATTGCTTTTGAGACGAATGAATTTTTTAACTGGAATTTCTTACCTGTAACCTATGAGTTTTGACGTATTGCCATAAAGCAGAAATTATGACTGGTCTCGTCTGCGTGTGGACGCCCAACAATCTAGCAAGTCTGGGGTCTAATTTAAACTGCAACGGTTGGTAGTCCAGAAGAAGAAGGATGGTACACCGTACATTCTTATCTCCCGGCCTTTTAACCTGTATGGCAGTAGAAAACGTTGAACCATACTCATGTTTGCAATGCTACAAAGTTCTGCGGATATCTAACCTGAAATCCATCCGTCTCCTGTGTTGTTGGAGTACGATGCCACTCAACCAAGTGATTATCGGGCCCGTACAAGTCCTTGTCTAGCTCGATGACCAAACTTTTGAAAAACGAGGAGAATTTCCTTTTAACCTGAAAATGGACAATACAAACGTATAACAAACGCTGGATGACAAAACTCTGGAACAGGTTCTTTGTTTCCAAAAATACCTTATTAGGATCATTCTTTGCATCGTCCAAGAGCCTGCCTTCAACGCGCAACTCCCATGAAGCAACAACTCCTTCTTCAGCTTCCGTAGATTCTTTCGGAGGGAAAAACGTGTTGGATATGAAGATCCTCAATTTCCGTTTCTGCTTCATAGGTCTCTTCAGCGCCTCCTGGATATCGAGACGCTTCCTCATAATAGTAGCATCGAGCTTCCTTTCAAAGGTTAAAAGGTCCATGTAAGCCTTGGATTCTGGTACCAGGTCTCGGACTTTCTGAGGCAGTATCTTGTCAACTTGTTTCTTTTTCTTCTTTGCTATTTCCCTACAAAAACAAAACCGCAAATATTATTAGGGTCCATCAAGTCCAAAATTTCTTACTTTTTCTAAAATGTATGAATTCGAATCTTACGGTTTCTGCACTGCACGTGGGTCGTTAGGACGCTTAACAGGCTGTGGACCCATCGGTCTAGGCAGGGGGCTACCACTGTAGGGCCCTTGAGGAGGAGACGGTCTCGGAGATGGTTGACTTGGTCCAGTCGGCACAGGGCCTCCAGGCATGCCCGGACGTGGCTGTCGACAATCAAGTTTATTATAAACTCCATGTATTAGCTAGTCACGGTTTTTGATATTTGATTCTTACCCCAACGGGACTAGCTCCGAAAGGTCTAGATCCAGGAGCATTCGGAGGATATCTTGGCGGATAACCTCCAGGAGGAGGGGCACTCGCTGCTGGAGGAAACGGACGTGGAGTTGACATCTTTGGTGGCTTTTTGGAATCAGGGGAACTATTCCCTTCGCTCTCTGAAAGCTGAGCTAGTTTTTGAATCCCTTTTAATCGCTCCTCCATAGCCATCTTTACAGATTTTTGGATCTATAAATATAAGAAGAATAAATTTTCAGCTTGATTTCAAACAAACTTTAAGAGCGTCGAAACGACTACTTACCGACGGGCAGAGCCACAAAAAGCGTTACTTTAATTTACAGAATCAGGTATTCGCAGAAAATTGCCTTAAACAAACGATTATTTTAAAGCGGCAATTGTTCCAAAAAAGTTGTTGCGAAACACGGTCCGCTTACTGCCCGGTAAAGTAATACGAGACCGTTAGAAAACTTTGGCATTCAGTTGGTAAGCCCTGTGTGCGTTAAAAAACACCTTTTCTTTCAAAAACTTCAAAAACATCCGTCAAAACATGCAATTTCACAATTCTGATGATGTTTACACTTTTGTTTGAGATTATTTTGACTCTTAATATTTGCCCGGGTCGAAGCTAAAATTCAAGACTCAAAGAATAAAGCTACCCTTGCATCCGAAGCCGACGGCTTTATCATACATGTGCATGGACTCGTCACTATATGCGCATACCCCAGCTAAAAGCTGCCGTATGCACAGTAAGAACAAACTGACGGCTGTCACGAGCGACTCAAGCTCTGATGTAAATATATCGACGCCAGTGCCATCTATGAGTGAATTTTGTATACAGCGGCACTATGCAAGAACTTGGTGGATGAGCCCCAACCCATCCTTTACGGATAGACCTATGTTTATCGGCATTCAAAAAACCGCGAAATTTGAACCTGAAATGGGCTCTCTGTTCTTTAAATCACGTTCCTTCACTGACGAGTCTTTTGTTATTCCGAATTCTGTGCAGTTAAGGAACTCTTAATCAAGAGATCTGTTACATCCACAGGTGAGACAATGATTGCAAATAGTTTTGAATTAAACATCAACATCAATGCTAACAGTTTGAATAATTCTGTTTTTCGCTCTTTTTCATGTGTTCAGACTTGCAGTTAAAACAGGTATCAGTCCCTCCTGAGTTACTGAAATGTCTGGCCGAGAAGGTAAACATCATTCTGTTAATATTTTAGGATTAATATCAACAACGAATAAGCTCACTAATATGAATAGAATTTATCGCCTTTGAAATTAGGGCGGAAGAAGATTCTGTTTTCATAGCTGGAAACCGGTAATACTTATGTAATGCACGTATATTAATAACGGGGTTTTGAATTCTTTCAGGAGGAAAGAAGAAGCCTTTGAAGGCTCCTAAGAAGGAAGGCAAGGAACTTGACGAGGTAGGCAGCTAATAAATGAGAATTATGATTCAAGATAAAGAGAAAATACCGGTTGTTTTGAAGTTTCAGTTGTAATTCATACATATTAATATTTCATGTGCATTGTAGGACGACATGGCTAGAAAGCAGCAGCAAAAGGAACAACAAAAGGCTTTGGAGGCCCTCAAGGCTAAGGCTGCCCAGAAAGGACCTTTAAGTAAGACCTTCGCCATCAAATCACAGAATTGATCAAATCAATGTCGCTCATGAACTTATATATTACCTGTTGATTTTGCAGCCGGCGGCGGTATCAAGAAGTCAGGCAAGAAGTGATCTTCAAAGATTCTCATCCGGTTCCTGAGGCTCAACCTGTGACTGCTTCTGCTAACGATAAAAGTGAATTTATCGATAACTGCTATTGGCCGGTTTCCATTATCTTTGCACACCTTTTTAAACTGGAGATAAACTTCTGTCAGTTTTTTATGATTATGGTTGAGCTAAAATAAAACTATTTAATTTAAAAACCCTATTAATTTGTAGCTCCGTGACGGAATAAGCGTTTGAAATTTGCGCAGAACCTCGTACTCGCGTTAACTGCCTTTTTATGGACATGAAAGTTGAACTGAAGTATGAGATACATTTTTGATTTACATCGATGAGACTTATAGATTTCAACTTCAAACAGATGGATCTGTAGGCCTAATCGGTTGATTATGAACAGTACAACTTATAATCAAACTAATCATTAAGATGCTATTATATATATCTTGGACAGCCCTGGCTCTTGAAAATATCGTTTCTCCGAAAATTCATCCGATGTACTTCTCTTTTCCCTCGAACAGATGGCGGTATATGCTATAGGTGCGAACGGGAACTTTGTGCTCCTCATACGTTTGGGTTTTATTGGAACTTGACTAAGGTTTCCTCGCAAAAATGACACTCACCATAGATTCGCCAAGTCACTCACTCCAGCGATTAGGCCAATTTTTAAATGCACGCAAAAATTGATAATCAACTATCTCACTATCAACATCACTAACATTGCCGCTAAACTTCTGAAATGCTAGTTACGGCTACGGCTCATTGCTTACAGCATGGACGCTAACGTGATGCTAGTTGCATTGCCATTCCTAGCCGTATGCTCTAGCATCTACAGAAATCTATTGCACGGCGAATCTTGACATAGCTGGCGAGATGCTCTTATTCCCATTTGTTCCCCACACAAATTTCGATCCCCTACAAAGGAGATGCGTTTGTGGTGTGTACACTATACGTAACATTGAATTGGTCTCGTTGGGAAAGATTCTCCCCAAGTTCGAGCCAGCAAAAGACCAGCAGATGAACGTAAATATTTTCAGTTGCATGTGTGAAGGCTACACGAGTGGAAGCACATCGTAGCCCGTTCAAATCCAGCACTAATCAAGTGTCAGAGCCAAGTCTTCCAGGCCTCCAGTGGACTGACAGAAGTTCAGGTGTGTTCAAGGCCCTCCAAGACACCTTAGCCACAGACCAGCCATTGCTGCTTTAAGCCCTAGAAGCATTATTCTTCCTACAAACAGTTCTCCAGCTATCTAAAAGCGGCAATCGAGCAGTTTAGCAGTGACAGGTGACACAAGTGTCAATCATTCTGACCTGCGTAATCAGATCCTCTTTTGGTTCAGGCACCTTGAAAGCCTCTTCTGCGGCAGTGTCATCCCCTCGGGCATAAGCCAAGCAGTGTTAACTTTTAAAAATTCGCAAATATTCGCCGCTCATCTTTGGACTGGAAGTTTATGGTTCCATGTGCGCACACCTGTCTTTTTTTGCTTAGCATCGTTAACATTGCGGCAAAGAATCGCAAACTTTACAATCTCGCACAGCTACCGTCCTTCTGCTTCTGCAGACTTTGATCATCTCTCTCATCAGGTGCTGCAACTCCCCCACCAACTAAAAAATCTGTTTCGTTCTTCGTCGGTCGTCTATTAGCCTTCAAGTTGTTGCTGCAGTTATTATTGGACTCGATCCATCATCATCCACGTAGTACTCTACAAACACGACTTGGAAGGTGTAAAGTGAAGTTCTTGATTGAACTTTTCAAGCTCCGTCGCCACCAAGCCCATCGTAGAAATTCGCAAACTCTGTATTTACTCATAAGCTGAGGAGACGGATTCGCAGTCCAACAGGTGAGGCACTAATCTAATTGGCTTGGCATTTTTTATAATCTATTTCGATACACGTGCTTCGTGCCTGGAAGCTATTGAATTCTGCATCATGCAGTATAGTAGATTACAAGTAGCCGCGACTTTTTGCAAATCCTACGGCTAAAAGAATCGCCTTTTGTATCTTTTTAAAAGAGATTCTGCTGTCTGGAGTCATGGACTGAAGTTATCAGAGTTTTGCTTGCGTGCAAGGAACTCATAAAGTTGACACAAGACCTCGACGTCGCCGGCTTGTTGTGGCCAAGCTCGACACTGATGCCAATTGTCATTTGTGGAGAGAATCTGTCTCTTCTCTTGCGTAATATTCCTGGATCTTTTGCATCTGCTCTTCTTCTTTGTATATTTGCATCTTCCCATGTAGTTCACTCAAAGCTTTCTTCAAAGAACCCTCAAACCGCAACACTCTTCAACAACAAAACAACAGTGTAACAGCTTGCGCCCGAATGATCTTTTACCATGGCTTTTGCTTCGGTTCGAAGAACATGATTAACAGCTGTCACCACTAAATCCTCTACAACAAGAGCGACAAAACAAGGAGCCATATAAACAAGTCCCGAAAGAGCCACTGTTCCGCGGCTGAAACTGAGAATTGAATATTTTTATGAAAGTGAGAAAAACTGTATATTCACACCTCTGCAAATTTTAATGGCATATCAGACAATACTCGTCGTCGTCGTCAAGAAGCGTTTGCGCAAAATTCCGTAATAAATTTCCTTGACACGTAATGGCGACGCTGCTGCTCGCTAAAAATCCAAAGTCGAGTGCAGAAAAGAGGAGATGACACCACAAACGTCAGCTTCGATATTTCAAATGAGATTTATGACAAGTTGACCAGCAACTTTTGGAAGGTCTTTACGTCCGTCGTCCTCAGCACGTTTCACTTGCTGACTGATAAGGTTTCTGCAAGAATGCGAAAAATCACGTTTCTTTCATGTGCAGCGGTAATGGGGCATTTGATATGGTGTTGATCGTACCTTGTTTCCACCTGATCTCCTTCTCATTAGTCATCGCAATTTTATGAATAAGCTAACGCTGCATCATCAGCGGATACATCACTTGAAAATCCTGGCCGGCTTTGATTAAAGGGCCCGCGTTTAGCGTTTCCAAAAAACAAAACAACTTTGTTGAGTCAATTGTGCATAGCGGAACTGGAAACTTCAAGTCCACGCATATAGCCGTCATCAAGCTGTCAATCTTTTTGAGGTTGAGCGCTTTGGATTTCGCGTACAGTTAATTTGGGAGATTTGTAGCCTGTCAAAAATCTTCTCCACCTTTCTGTAGTTAAGGTGTACACAGTGAAGTTTCGGTTGATTTGAGTCTGGGGCGATAGGCTGCTGACGGAGGAAACGGACATGTCTTGGAAATCCGCCTGTGCCGGAGGAAATCCCAAGCCTCTCCTCGTGTCAGAGTCAAAGCCGTTGATTCAGGTGACTCAGGCTGATTAGCAAGCAAGGAGCATCTACGGAATCACCACCTCCACAAAAAGTATTTGCGATTTGCACAACAATATCAATGCCTCCCATAAACCAAACGTAGGCTTGGCTCATCATCCATTATGACTTTTCTCCTTATGCACTTTGTTGATCCTACTACTGACTGACTAACAGCTCTAACATACCTGTGAGCTTACTAATGGTGCAGCAAGTTGAGACTCTGAGTTGGCAGTAACATAGTAGACATAGTTTACCTGTTCACCAGTGAGACAGAGGTTCAAAATTCAGTTACTCGGCTCAAGAAGCTTTGGTAAAAGCCCAATGAAGGCTCTGCAATCTCGTCTGGAGCCGGTCCAGATTACCATCAGAGTCATAGTGCGGTGGGAGTACGCAGTAGATAAATAGCTTTTTAGTTCACCTCTGATTGACATCAGCTTCTTGATCATTGTGTGCGCGAGACATTACATTATCATAATACTCGTAGCTTCCAGTTTTTGTAATTGGTTTTGGTTTTTTAGTGCCTCAAGGACCGCGTGGACTTCTTGGCCTTCCTTTGGATGAAAAGTGGAAGTCATCATCATCATCACCAGCGCCTTGGGTTCACCTGTTCAAGTGCCTTTAGGAGAATACATAATAATAATCAAGTGTGAGGTGATGGAATCAGACAAGAATCAGCGGACAAGTTGAAAAATCCATGCTCAAGTCGTTCGAAATGAAATGAGTGTTTCATCAGGAGTCAGTCAGACGACAAGGAAATGGAAAGAATGTATCAACTTTTACTAACTGTCCTCGTCTTGTGGACTGTTCCGAATCCAGAGCCCGTGCTCTCGTTCAACCTTGAACCGACTTTACCTGTCATTAAACGAGGTGAAGCCAGCTCCTACTTTGGATTCTCTGTCGCCCAACATTCTACAGTGAACGGGACTCGATGGTAAGCAACCAAAAGACTTTTTCAAAAGCATCTTTCCAGCCCATTGTACTTTTATAACGTGAGCCCGAGTGGTTTGAACCTCCCAAAATATTTCAACCCAAAATTTTTCAAGAGTTTCCTCGCAGGCCATCTCGACGGCTGGACTCGAGGCATGAAAAGTCCATCGTCGTCCATTGTGTGT
Source organism: Sphaeridia pumilis (assembly GCA_034698345.1). NCBI lineage: Eukaryota > Metazoa > Arthropoda > Collembola > Symphypleona > Sminthurididae > Sphaeridia > Sphaeridia pumilis. The sequence continues at coordinate 10,177 of JAQGBJ010001367.1, read as the reverse complement.
AATGGGGAATTACAGATGCGTAAACGCACATATCCACGCACACACCATCTCATCATATTACATCTTCATAAGAGTCTATTTACAAGACAGAATCTTTCCCAAGTCGAGCTCCTTCCTGGATCCTCCGAAATGGCTGTGGCGGGTCCAACATTTTCTCTTGTGTCGACATCACATTGTTTGTCAGCTTTCCCTCCAAACTCCCCACCGATTCCTTCTTGATCGCCCACAATAGCCTCTCAAACTTGTTCTTCTTCTTGTACGGCCTCAACGAATTCTCCCTCAAGAAAAACACAAGTTTGTTTCCATCCGAATTCTACCCGGTTGAGAGGGTTGTTACATTACCCGGACGGCGGCGGCGGCGGCAGCGACGGCAAATGTGTCTCACACAGTCAGAAAGAGCTTTCTGCATCGCTTTCAGTATCTACTTTCTTCTTCACAGCATGTTTTTTACTTGTTCCCTCGGCTCCGTTGCTTGTGAATCATCCCATGATCTACAAAGATAAATTATAGAAGCTACATGATCGCTAGCCTGAATCTGAATCAATATATACGTCTTGTATAACCATTTTACGCAGCAGCAACAACAACTCCTGCACTCATCTTGCTTGTCCGGAAGCATGTTAGTTTTGCGATTAAAGTCTCGCCGATCCGTATATAAAGTAGTTCCTGGTGATGCAGATTTTGACACAGTTCAATATTAGACTTCGTGCCATAGAATCTATAATGGTTTCTTCTAGTAGAAGCAGGCCGATGAACTGACTGAATACATTTTTATATCAGTTTAATCCCGTGAGAGTCTCATAACAACGTTGGCGGAGGGATCGAGCAGTCGATGATATAAGATGGTTATGTAGCAAATAGGAAATGTAAAAAATCATCACTTGGATGATCGATTCGCACTCGACGTCGTCTTAAATTCCGCTGTTCTTTCCTAGTCACGAGCCTTGTTTACTTCCTTCTTTCGCACAATTGCATTTTGACAAATTGTACACTGCAACACGGATCCATCGATAAAATGGAACCAGGAAGAACAAGTTGGCAGGAGACATCATGAACCTCCGATTCCAGTCTGAATAGCTCAAGCTTCAAAAACAAGTCCGTTTGAATTTTGACAGCTGGTATTGTTCCGCGAGTAAATGTGCGCGTGCAAGAGTTTAACGTCATTGTTATACCGGGGTAATGATAATATTATTGCTTCATTGTTCCTCGTCACCTGCGACAGTAATGAGGAGCCTAAAAGAGTACTTTGAAACGGACTTGGCAAGCAAACACTCGAGGGACAGAGTACAACAATATAATAACAAAACTGATGGATATCGCACAAGGGGTTCAGCCAGGGTTATATGTCACAAATGGCAAATATAAAATTCATGTATGGATTGGATACAAGCTAATGGCACGAGCTTCAAAGGATTCGAATCAATGAGCTCATATATTTATTCAATTAATTTAAAACTTTGCTGGGTGTCCAGGTATGATGCAAATCTCTCATCGGATAAAAGGATGTGATGGTTGTCGATTTTATTGTTCCTCGTATGATGACACTGCATGTATTTCAAGTATGCAGCTCACGATTCCATCGTGGACACGACCTTGTCGTGCTAAAACGACTTGAAGACCTTTGCCAAATTACCATTAATAGAATCCAAGTAACAAGAACAGTCGAGACCGCAGCGTGTCATCGCATCAAAGGATGTTTTTGCTGGATTGACCGGCCTACGCCAATCCTCTGTGTATTCATATAAATGCATTAAGATTTTAGTAATGTTATTTTATAATATTGAATGATTCATATAGTTGGCAAAATCCATCGAGTTTGTTTTTCCATTAACTACCTTTCTTGTTCATCTTCCCAAGAAGATTATATGGGAAGATGACCTAATCCCTTGCACAAGCTGTACATACACTATTTGTGAATACTTGAGAACATCTCATTGCCGTCTGAATCGTGATCAGGTTTTTAATTCTGCTTACCTTTGAACAGCATTGGGAACGACGATAATCATACGGTATGACACTTGAGGAAATTGCATAACATGCAGGGAATGGCAGAGATCAAGTAAGCGAAAATCCCTTGGCTGTGCATCTTGTTATTAGTTTAATCTTTTAGACAGCGGGAAACTTGATGATGTACTTGGGAATTATCTTGTTTAATGACTTATTCGCTCGAATTTGTGTCTTGTTGACGACTGACCTCCTCGACCGGCTTTGGCGGGTCCGTGTTTTTCAACAACTTTCCAGGCGAAGCGTGTACCTTTTGGCATCATATTTCTGTGGCTGAAAGCAAGTTTTGGAGTGGTTGAATAGTCTTCTTTGAAACTGCAATTTCTCAGAGTTTTGACATTTACACAAAGCGTGGTGGGGTCGATTGGCAAAAGTTGGAAACTCTTGAGATGTTCAAAAAGCAATGTAACAAGGATGCTGCTGGTGCATTATGCCCGTCGGGGGTGAAGATGGTAAACTGCAAGAAGTTTAATGTATTCTCACACATAACTCGCAGGCTTTTGCCGGTGACAAAAATGACTTGAGCAAAATATAAAAGCTGGTTGCAAATAAAGTGTATGGGACATGGAAGAACCGGAATCGCCAGATGTTGTTGGTTGTTCACACATGAAAAACATGCTCGTCTTGGTCACGAACTGCTTGCTTTTACTACCACTACTTACACTTGCGTCTCTTACAGCAGTTTGCTATAACTATCAACTTTAATGTTTGGAAAAAATTTGCGTTACAAACAGCCGGATCTTCTCCGTTTCACCGAGGCGTCAAGTACCCGCCTATTGACGCCTTCCTTTCTGACCAAAGGTTAATGTATATTCTTATTATTTTGTTGCGGATGTTAAAAGCTGTAATGGAGGCTGATGTGGGTATATAACTTGATACTTGAAGAGCTCAAAGTCTGTCGGAGAGTGCAAGTATTATTATTCACGTCCGTCTGTCCAACATTGACTGGACACTGAACCGTCTGTAAAGCATCTTTTTGAATCTGACAAAAGTGGAATGCGATACAGGAGCTGTAAAATAATATTCCTCCAGATTTTTCATCTCGTTTTAGACTTGACTGGCTTATTGAAATAGGATTATTAAATCTGCTTGTCTTTTTATCAAATCCGCTCCTCATTCAAGTCACATATATGTAATGTCGAAAAGTGACGTCTTACAGAACAAAACTTCAAAAACAACAATCTGCAAATTAGAAACAAAGGCCAGGTTCACTTTGTTTAATTTAACGCTATTGCGAAGGTTTTTATAAAGCTTCAAAATCCAAAGTACAAATTGAATACAAATCCACCGTTGGCCCGTCATTCATTCTTCATGATCAAATTTCCCGACGAGATTGGTATATATAAATGTATATTTACCCACGTCTGACGCTATCTTAAGGCTTGAACGTTTGAAATGAATAATTTCCCGAGATATGATACCAGGACAGTGCAAGTAAATAATAATTCACTGGGTAACACAAACTCTAATTATTCTTTCACCCTCGCCACCCATTGCTAGGCTCGGCACGTGTGAAATCTACAGACTCGACCAGGAGGTATGGATTTCGATCCAACAAAGATCCCCTTTGACAAATGTTCTTCGCACCTTGACTTTTCCTGAACCCTCTGCATTTTATCATTTAATTGATAGGTAAACACGAGATACGTCGACGAACCGGGATATGGCGATTCCCACCCTTGAAAACAGTTACATCCGCTGTCTTCCAAATTGACAAGTCTCCGTCTTGTTCGACGTCTCTTCCCTTGCCCAACCTTTGTTTGCACTTTCCGGCTTATCTTGAGCTGCCGCAATGGTGGTAACATGTTCGATTATTGCTCTCGAGACAAAAATACACCATTCAATGCCATATTGTCATTAGCCCGTTTTCTTTTTTACGACTGGCTTTTCCCCATTAAACAAGGGTACGCTTCGTTTGCACCCCATGCCGAGCATGTTTTCCAAGCATCAAGAATTTCATGTCCCTATACACCACGAAGGCCATGAATTCTTCCAAGTCCTGCAACAGCCCCCATCAGCCTCACCAACCACCTCGATTCAATCAACATCACCTGCGGGAAAATAACGTGGTGCTACGGTTTTGGGCTCGAATTGCACCACCGCAGCGACACCGCTTACATAACAATTGTGCAGGAGACAGACGTAGCAAGTACCCATCGAAATATGACACGTTGTATACACGAAAGCGCCCTTTTTGTCGTCTTCGTCATCGTCGTCGTTCCTGTTGTGTGGCACTAGAAAACTTTCTGGAGCCGCGGTTCCACCACCGCCATCCCAGTCGTAACCATCGTGCATGTAATAAGCTTGGTCGTTATTTACATGAATGAATTTATGACACTCCTTCTTTAACACTGCACACTCAGCGTCTCTTGAAGACTTTTGTAACTTTACAAACCTTTCCTACATGTGATCCCAATGTACGGGTAAAAAATTCGATTCCAGCGGAACGAATGTAACGCCAAAGAAGCAGCACACATGGGCATTAATGGTTATAGTTGTTGTTGTTGCAAGTGAGAAAATTTCCAGTGCTGACTCGGTTAAAAAGCTCCATCCTGGAGGCAACAACTGCAATAATGATTTATCAAAGTATTTCAAAACATGCATTGTTTCCATAATTTCCGACCAGGAATCTTGTTCGTCGTCGTTTGTACTCTCGCCGCCGATAGGTCAAATGAAGCGGAATTTCACGCCATTTGAAACACAATTCAAAAGTACTTCAACAACCCTTTTGTACCCACGCTCCCGCTGTTACAGCCCACCGACATCCAGCGGGTTTTGTAGAGCTGGTAAAAATTCCCGAAGAAAAACAACTTGCGTGACTTGGACCGGCCAATTGCCCTGCAAACTGTTTGATTTTTTTTGTATTGGTCACAAGACAGGGCAAGGGTTGCCTGTGATTAAGCAATCATGTAATGTGTTCAAGTATGCGTGTTTTCGGCTGTCCGGAATATATATTCATCAGCGTATTTCGCACCTGTTACCCACGTTGATTGTTTGCCTTGTTGTTCCGAAAGGCAATTACTCCATTAGCTTTTTATCTATACTTGCCAAAGGGAGCCACTTACTGGATCAACTTCAAGTGGACCTTTTCATCAATCTAATTTGTTAGTTTGATTATGTACGCGGCGACCAAAAGAAACTTTTCCCAGTGTCGCTTGCACAACTTTTTTAATCGAGTCGTCGTCCGGATTCAACCACTTTATTCAGCGTCTTCTTGAAACTTGTGTCGTGAATGACCATTGGCCGAATGCAAATATAGTGGAAGAAATGTGTTTGTATTTGAGCGTGAATGGGCTTGGCCGTCTTGCTAAAAGCTTTGGTCTGTACAAGTGACATGATGTACAAGCAGACAAATTCAAGGCTATGCCGTCGAGTGAATGTCTTGACGATGGCGAATACTGCTCTCCGGCACGTGAAGAGTTTCATGTTCTCTTGATTAACACAACTTTCGAGAGACATAAATCCAGGTAATAATACATTTAATTATAACAAGATTCCTCTCGTGTGTCTTGCATGCAGATTTCGTGCAACTTGGTTGCAATTGGCAATCAGCACACCGGCTGACGCTCCTTCCTCCCTCCAACTTCAGTTATCACTCCGTTTATCTCTTTGTAAATGTCAGTCTCGGGAATGACGAGCTGAGAAAAATCTCCAGTGCGTGTATGTGCAAGGAAAAGTAATTTGCAACAAGAATATTTTAAAGGCCGGTGGGAGGCGTGGTAGCCACCAGGCATCCATTGCCGCACGGACCCACCGCGATTTTCAGCCTTCTAATTGCATGATTAACATGTGTAAAATGAATTTTGCCACGCAGCAGCGCAGCGCACCGATGTTTTTTTGCCCAGATTCCGCTTTATTTCCGTATTCATTACTCACCAAGTTAGCCGTGTTAACTGCCAGGGTATAGCTCCAAAGCCACGGGAACAAACAGCAGGTTTGGCACGAAAGGGTTGGATGTTACGGCAGTGGCATATACTATTATACACATCTAACGAGATATTTATTCCCGGTCATCAAGTCATCATAATTCCTTATTTTGGCAGCTGCAAGATTACCCCTTGCCTTTGATTACAACAAATGTCTTTTTTACTTTCGCTAACCTCATGCCACACCGGAGGCGGTCGAGTAAAAAATGAGTTCGCTTGAATTTTCGCCACAGTTCAGTACAAACACCGATTTATATTTTTGACCTCGTTTCTTGTCTTTGAACGTCCTTCGATTGCTCAAAGTTCTGTTTACATCAACTCTGCCAAAGCAAAGACGTTATTATTATTTTTCTTCCAAGTGATACATTCCGCAGAGTGTTGTGAAGTTACCCGCCTTTCCGTGTAATTTATACAGATCGTTTAGTGTCTGAGGAGGACGGACGGACGTGTTCCGAATTCAGAGTGGGTTGATTATAACGGCGCTTGTCGAAACTATTAAAGGCTTTTAATAGATTCCTACTACGTGTTGTTGGCGAACCGCTCAAGTTTATATCGTAGTGGAAGTCATTATCGCCCAGCAATGACACTATTATCCCTGGAGACGTTTCAACAAAAGTTGAGTGCGCAAACATGAGACCACCATCTGACAGAGCCGCCGTAGGTAATGATTGATAAGTTTAAATTCCATCTGACAATCCCATTGTCAGGGATCTCTTGAAGTGATTCAAGGGCTTTTTACCATTCACTCCAAAGGTTCCCGTGAGAGTCAAAGAGATTATCGGCTGCGAGTCGAAATGCCCGAGTCCTTCAAACAGCTTGAATATAATCTGATGGGGGAAAGAATATAGCAATCAAAGGATCTTGTCGGCCGAATCGCAAGTACAAGAAGCGGCGCATGTGACTTGTGCCGATGGTCGGTTGTGTGACCAATTTGTAAAAGGTGGTGGTCGCATCATCCGCCGTTGCAGTTTGAACAGGATGTTGAAATTTCCCCACAACTGTCATGGAGATGAAGTTATTAGCAGAAGCGTCTCCTTCATTGCTTCAAGGTGTACAATAATTTGGCCATACTGACTGTCGCTCTTGTCGGCACTGACATCTCGTCACTTGCCCGTCTTACGTAACAACTTCATCTTTGAAGCTGACGCTTAACGTGACTATGCATACAAGTACCGAGATTGATTTACGCCGGAATCAATTCCGCGGGGCAGCCGAGTAAGAAAAGAGTAACCAAGTCTTTTAACTTCGTTGTCGGTGATTTGAAAGAGCTTCACGCCATTTCAAAATTATGTAACAAAAGGTCGAGCCGAGGTTACAAGTCACAGAGAGAAGACGGTAGCGTGTAAATGAAGTCGTCGTGGAGGGATCGGCCTTTTGCCTTATTTGCTATTCAGGTAAGACGTCTTTTGATGTCACCGGGCGCTTTGACAACAGCAACAACAATCAAGCAAAAGCCGCTCTCCTCTTAAGCCGAGAGGTAAAATAAAGAAGTCAAATAAAAATTTTATCTGACATTCATTGTCAGATTACAGCTCAGGATTTACATTATTATCAGATCTCGAACATGTGGAGGAAAAGTCACAGCAATTACAAATACAGGACAAGTTGTTCCCAAAAGCTATACCCATGGAAGCGCATCATCTAATGAAATCTTTTCTAAAAGCCAAGTTTTGTGCCCCTGTCACTAAAAATCTGTAGCTAAAGTTTTTGGCTCTTTTTCGTCCCCCTTTAGCTTTTCAATGAAGCATATACAGCTCAAGATTTTCCGGATTCCAGAAATATAACAAGAGGGGCTGCTGCTTTTCGCGGAGAAAGTACTACCAGCATCAAATGTAGATTAACAAAAGTTAATGAATGCCATGGCCCATTAACTTGTTGAGAGCATCCCCGGCGATAGAAAAATGTCCTCAAACTTGTCTGAGGCGCCTTCTCCCCTTTTCTACTTTCTTCCGCTCATTTTTAGTGAAAACTTAATGGAAAATCGTTAAACGAGGGAATCAGCTCTTTTGGGGTCTGTCATCTCGTCTGAATTGAACGAGGTGGTGACGAGAGCCCGGCAAAATGTGGTGAACCATGACCAGTTGACGTATTTGTCATCGACGGAACTTCACTGATGGTGGCATTCTTTGCTAAATCACAGTAATTCTCTCAAGTGGACAAATATTGGCTTCAAACTGAAAGCTGCCCGAGTCAAAAGGGTGATGTAAAGAACAATTTACCCGCCGCAGTTACGTCACTCTGAAGCACCACTTGAGATCAGGTCGGCATTCTCCGCCAAACTGCCGTTGATTTGGCATACGTCTGCTTGTTCAGTTAGTGTCTAATCTTGGACGCGATCATTTGAAACGAGTTGACACCATCCTCCTAGTTCTCACATGTTTTTTAATTTTGCTAGCCGTCAACAAGGTTGATTTTGTGGCGACGGCTTGCTAGAGTTCTTCTTTCGTCCATTCAAGAAAATTTGACTCAATCATACCGAGCGGTGCATTTGGCCTACTTCCCAGTCCCGAATTCCTCTTCGGAGACCATGCATTTTGCATGGAATTTAGCGTAGCGTAATTGCAAAAACTATCATTCAAGTTTCGGCATGTGAATAAAGATTTAAAGGTTTTGCTATCAAAGACACCGCCGCCGGCAACTTGTTGTAAAATGTTGTGCTGTTTGGAATGTCGGTTACGAAGTTTTATATTTCTCCCATATTTTTAGCCTGGTGGAAATCATACAAGGAAATTCCTGTTGCTTTTTTAGCTCAAGGGCGTACGTGTTGATGGTGTTGTTTTTAGCGTTCGTCTGTCTACCAGTTAATAATGAACCCGTTTGTGGTGACGTTTCCTCTTTGTTGCTAGTATATGCGGTAAAAAAGCATCGACTTGAGCGCTAAAGAAGAAGCCACTTACAAAAGTCGCTGTCGGAGGAGTGAGAAGATTATTAGATTAATTTGTGGTTTGAGCTCCATCTTAAAGTATGCAGTCTGTCATAAAAAGAATGACACGAGTTGAGCACTTGAGCATTAATTTTCCTCCCCCTTTGCCACCAGCTGTATAAGCAGGAGCGGCAGCAATGGAAATCTTGACAGCAGTTGAAGTTGTCATAGAAGACTTGATTCCATTGTTTGTTATTAACTGGCCACGTTAAAAAAGGCGGAGTTGTTCCTCCAGATCATCATAATAAATTCATCTTATGCATGTTATAATAACCTGGCTCGTTTACGCCTGTCTCCATATAATCCAGCTAACTGCGTCCTCATTCTTCTAGCGAGGAGCGACAAAAGCGTTTAATTTCTATTCATTCATATCAGGTTTGTTAGCATCGAATTGGATTTGCTCGCGCAAGACCAAATTAAGATCTCTGATCAACTTGTTGACGGAAATTCGCTTTGATCCATCCTGTCGGACCGACTCGAGGGCTGTCGCCCAAAAGTGATTGCTTTTTACACCTTGATTTGTGAACGCCATAAAAACTTTTGTTATCAACACCGCTCCTCCAACGTTTGCTCAAGGTAAAATCGTAATTTCTTTGGTTGTGTCAAGTTTTGTCGATACATTTCTGTGGGAAAGTAAATATTGAAAGTGACCATTATACAGAGATAAGAGTGAGAGAAAGCAGTCAAGGCAATCGTCACTTGTAGATTATAGCATGGGGTCAGTTCGGTCAAGAAAGATGGAGGCGGCGGGTATTTTCGGTGCGGAAACAAGAGTGAAGCGGAAGGCAGTTTCCATGTCGGATAATCATACATGTATTTTTCCATTTTCCGTCTCTTGTTGTTTCCACGGTTGAGGGAAGTTTGTGGCAGCGGGTAGTCTGAGAGTCTGACGGACTGAAAGTGCATCGAGGCGGGCATTGAGAATTGAGGGTGAGTGGGGGTGGGAGAAGGAGAATATCCAGATAAAATAGATCCTTCACTGCACCCCATCCATCTCTCTCTTTTTCATGGTTCCGGCGTGACATTTATCCCAAAGTTACATGATGGTATCCGCTCGAGAGCCGCGTGCCTGTCGGGACGTATATACTTATCCTGATGCATCTACGCCTGCTTGCAATTGTAGGATTTATTGGAAAGTCGTCATTATGAAAATTACTACAAAAGGGTCTCTTCAATTTCTGTACAGTTTCCGTAAAGCGGGGAATGTCTGTTGTGTACTTGTTTGAAGCAAGTACGTCGTAGAGACGCTCATCGGTCTCTTGTGATCCAGCATAACGATATTATTTGCCCTTGACAAGAATAACATGCCACACGCTTTGTTGCA
>JAQGBJ010001366.1:0-23816 GCA_034698345.1 Sphaeridia pumilis | reverse complement strand
CAACCCGTTCTTCCTATTAAGCTCATCAGTAAACCCGCATCCTCCTTTCGGGTAGGCGGTGTACGTGCGTGTGTTGAGGTCTCCGCCATTTGTCGCTGGCATCGGCAGACTCAGCGGCGACGTACTCAGAATATTCGATTGAGCCGATACCTTGATCTTGGATGGAATGTATCCTTTCATGTACACCGTCCCCACGTTATGGTAATTAAGCATCTCGATTCCTGCAACCACAAAACGAACATTAGCATCACAGCTCAATTCACTTTGGCGTTTTTATACATCCACAACATCCACTCACCATTTATTCTATCACTAGCAATCTCGCCATTAGCCACGTGCGACCTCCCCCCGACCTGGAACCGAGGTCTGAAGATATCCTTGCTCCGACTTCCGGGCGGCGATATCGACGCTCCATTGTACAACCCATGGTTATGGATGTAATCCTGCTGCTCACTCGTAAAGATGGACACAAAGTTTGGCACGTGGTGAGGCGTCGAAGACGCTTCATCCGAATCATCATTCGAACCCGAACTGTGTAAATAAAACAGCACCATTAAACCAACTCTTCCAGCACCATCGCAAAAGTACATTAAAAACACCTTCTTATCGTCTTCACTCTTTCATTTCCACAACAATACTAACTCCATGCTTCATTGACACGCGCCCACTTATCGTCCACCAAAATACATAACATAATTGCACTCCTCCTCATCATCGTCATCATCACAACAAATCGCCAAAGCCCCAACCTCACAGCAACAATACAAAATTGACCTTCACAGGTGAGCATCGATCGTCCAAAACTTTTCTGCTCCTGCGCAGCTAAGCAAAAGCACATGGTCCGCATCGTAATCATATTTACCAAGAAAAAACTACATATTCATCTTCAGCCGTTTATCAATCTCTTTGACAACTTATAGCACTTTTTTCTTCAACTTTCGCATCTTGTGACCAGTATGTCCAGTCAATCCGTATAGAAAATACAAGGACCAGAAAAAAACATGTCCATCCATCCACTTACTTATGCTGGTCCAAAATGTGTGGCGATGAATTCCTCCGTGGGGGTGAATCACCAAATTCGTTGGAATCCAATGAATCTGGCGTCGCACTTCGTGAAGAGTCCTGTCAAGGCAAACGTGTATTAGAATCATGTAAAATTCTGACAAACTTTTTTTATCAAACATAATAAATTGCATTCAACCCAGTAACCACGCCATCTACTACGCACCTTCGTTTCCGATACGTCCGTCTGAAAAAAACTACGGACATCTGGAGGTCTTCGATGGTGCTTCTTCCTTTTCAAAGTCGCATTCAACGTCCTTACTCGTCTTCGAACCGCATCAGCCTGCACACAATCACAAAATTAGACAAACAATCAATTTTCTCACCCTTCAGCCGATATTATAGACGGCAACAACAACAAGAAGCCCTTACAAATACCCTAACAAATAACAATCAATTTCTATTTATTACAAGCAAACCAAACACCTTGTGTCTTCATTATTATCCTCCGTCATTATTTTATTATCTTCATCAACCCTCGCCAGCATTAGCTACTTGTTATTCTTGTCTAATTGCAAAAATCATCTTTGCAAAACCCTATCCTCCTCTTTCGTGCCGCTAATTCTTATCGTAACCAATTGAGTCAACTTTTTCAAGTCCTCTTCACGGCTAAAGTAATCACGCATTGTCGTGCCAAAATTCTCCGTTGATCCTCATCATCCTCATACTCGTATCAAAAATTGCGAAAATCCCCTGCTGATTTCCTATCTAAACAACATAAAGGGCACCCCTTCTTCTTGAACAATTCATACAATTCTTTATCACACTCTACCGTCATCATCATCAACCTCATAATAATGCCAAAACACATAATGAAGATTCTCTTTCAAACAAACCTTCGCCCGGGCTTACAAACAAAAGGACCACAACAACCAAGGATTACGTCAAAAATTCAATGAGCCGCAATGACTCGAGACTCACCTGATGAGGCTTCAAACTCAGCTTCTGCACAGCAGGTCCGATGTCGTTTTCAGGCAACGATTTCCCTTGTCGCCATTGTTGAGTCCATTCGCCAAGCCCAACTTCAGACAACCAGTCCGCCTCCAATTCACCTGTAATTGTCACCTTGATGTAGTTTACCGCCGATTTCAGCACAGAAGTCATCATCATGACTCAAACTCAAAATATACACTTTCCCGCTCTTTTACATTTTTCACTACTCCTTCAAGTCACTTAAATATTTTTTTCCCAAAAACTTCAAATGGCAACCATCCCACTTGCCGCCAATCTACAAACTGCAACTTCAAGTCTACGAGTCCAGCTGCAGCTGCCGCCGGTCTACAATTTATTTGGCACCCGATTCTGTCTTCACCACAACAAATCTGTTACTACTCTCCTACTTTTTTCCTCTTGACATTCGTAACCTAATCTAAAATGGCATCTTGCACATCCCGTAATTCATCTCGTAACTTACCCTCATCTGTAACATTTCCCTTTTGCTCCTCATCTTCAATCCGATCCTTATGCGCTGCCTCAGCCCAAAACTCGGCTTCCAGCGTCGTCGCCGTTGTCGATGTCTCGTGATGCGGTGGACCTGGCACCGCCACCAATGTTGTCATTTTGTCGATTTGCCAATTTGCACTTGTATATTTTCCAAACAACTTTTTTCACTCCTCCTCCTACGTTGAACCTTCCAAGTTTCCTCCTACTTGTTCATCTGCGACGAAAAATGTCTTCAACTTCTTTCTTCGGTCCAAACCGATGTGTCCGAACTTACTCGGGCAGGCTACCGAACTCTGTGGAACAACAAACAAGAAAAAATAAATTACACAAGCTAAATTTAAACTCAAATCTATTTTTGCACATGCTATCTCTCTAAACTGACACTGATATTAAATTTAATACCATTTTTTACACAACCAGCGTGACGCAAACCAAATCATATTCCCTCCTTCCGATACACACCTTTTTACATCATTTCTCCCAGGGGGCGCACAACGCATATTACACGCGCATCATCATTTCCCACCTCCATCAACTTCAAATCAGATTGAACAAATCAATGCAGTAGTATTAACCATTCCATTATATGCAATCACAAAAATATTCAATGCCATTAAACCAATCGCTCCCTGGGCCCAGCATGAAGTATCCGCTCCCTACCGATTTTACTTGACCACCTGACCTTGACAAGCTATACACCATCCGATCCACTTGTCTAACATTATCCACGGCTTGTCTTTTGAATATCTCCTAACATAATCTCAAATACTTGTACATATATTCTCTTACACACTTGTACACATTTCCAATTAACGTGTACTAATCATTCCATCGAAACCTTCCTCATTAATATGCGGGTCTACATAAGTATATAAGCTTCTCCAACGTGTGATCCAAAGGCAGCTCATATTCCACTCGATCTAACCTCCATTTACATGCCAATTAATCATTCCAACCCGCCGCCGACATTAGCCGTCAGTTAGTCAATCATCAACAAATGTTTAGACTTTGCAAAAATATTCGCAAACCTAAACATTCAACATGTCTTGTTTCCTCATGCTTGAGCACACGCCACAAATTACCCGCGTCAGCCTTCAGTCTCTTCCTCCTTCATCTAACTAATTACTACCGTCTCTTGATCGTCTGTCTGCCAGTCAATTCCACATCGGCTGTGCTAATTATCATAATATTTTCTTGCTCCTTCTATAGTCAACACTAGCGCTAACAACAGTCCTAATTACACACCTTGCGCACCAATATTTAATTGACTTCTTCCTCTTTCTTTGTCTCTCACAGTCTTACTGCGCAGCAATCAGATCAACAAGTTTGCCAAAAAATCGCTCCAACAATTATCGATCATTCCGCTCCGCATTTATTTCTTGCGCCTCAACTACAAACTATAGCTCGTTCAAACTTCTTCAAACTTATGACCAACATTTATCACCATCATTTCATCTATTCAAACCCGCCCAGGCCTAAATTGACCATGTGTAATTAACAATACGTACGTACACAAAATTCTGCACACATTCCTCTTCACCTGGACCATTAACAATCAGAGCCAAACCTCCAAAATTCTAATACCTTTTTTTTTGCACCCTCCAGCACCGCCATAACAACATGAACATTTCAAACTTTTCCTCATCTTCAATCAACGCCAGCTTCAAATGAATAATTCGCAACTTTTTTTATTCACTCCTCAACAAATTACCCTTTGTGTTCACATTCTCAACAACGCATCTTCTTCTCTGGCTATTTTTCATCCCGTCTTACTTTTTTCCATGTTCTCGTTGCCATTAATTCCATGGACACATAGTCCCCAGTGAACCGCACAAAAAATATCTTGGCACAAAACCCATGTAGTTTATAACCCGAACCGACTCTTATATTCACTGTAACTACTGCAATAAAAGCACCATTCTTCACATACCTTCTCATACTCCAAGTTTGCCATTTTGCCAAAACACACATTAAACATGTATTCCCATGCTAAATGGGACATGTATTCCCATGCACGCAAATTCTCCGTTTCAAACTTGATCAAGCATAGCTAAAACATTTCATTATTGCATACAAAACACATAACAAAAACTCAAGACAATATCAACACCTGCTCCTATAAATTTATCTGACTGCTGATGGAGAACATTTGAAAAACTTGGCTTGCAATACCAGTTCCAAACTATCCAAACAATTTCTACCATCACGAGGTTCACCACTAACGTACTTACGCCCTCTGCCGCAGACCTACTGAACTAACCACTCAATTTCTGCAAACCACTTTTCAATTCAACCGGTACTGCACACTCTTGAAAACGGGACTTGACCACTTGCTTTAAAAAATCCCTTACATATTCATGGCCTTCAGGCCATTACATCTTCTTCATCATTTCATTCACACTCTGCCCTAATCACCATTATTACATCGAACCTCTCATTCTTGAACACATAATAAAAATAGCATCCTTCACTCCCCATCCCGATTTCTGCCATTAAAGCAATATAAAATTACTTTAAATTTTTCAAATTGCCCAATAACATTGCATCCCTTTACAAGACAAGACGCGCGTGCCTATCCAGAACTATTTTTGCAATTTCATCAACAATGCACCAAAATCATTTCTCAAATTACATGACTAACAATATACAATTTGCAAAAAGCCTTTTACACGTCTTCAGACAACAACCTGTAATCACCCCACGAGTCAGCCAGTCAGTCTCTTCTGTCTGCCGCCTAACAAAAGTCCCAAAGGTCCTTGCCAATTTTCCATTCATCCCTTAACACAATGCTAAACTCATCTCCCAGCCTGAGGATCCCACCCATCGTTGAATGTCATAACCTCAATTATAATTAAACAACCCTAATAATAAAATAACAAACAAACCTCTCACTATATTCCCCCTCAAAGGCTTTCTTCTCAAATCATCTTCAAGAGCGAACAACAAGGAATGCACCTCTTGTCCACAAAAAATTACGCAATATTTTCAACATTTCTATTAGTACCTACTTGTAGCCTGTTATGTGCTTGCAGAATTGAAATTTTACAAAACTTTCCTCTTCTCAACCGCCTGTATTTTGTCTATCACTTTTCCCTCTTGAAAAAAATTACGACATCTCTTCTAAACTCGATTATTACTGCATCCCTTGTCTTACAAATGTCACGTTCCACGAGTTAGTTAGAGACGAGACCTAAAATACTCGAGTGTCATTTCCTCTTCTTACACCCATTAAATGTGCCTTACAAGTCCACTTGAACATTTACATTTCAGGTCTTCAAAATTGATCTCAGAACTCACATAATTGCTTACTTATACTTATGCTAAAGCCTGCTTAACTTTTACAGATTGCCTGTCATTTCCTCTTCAAAAAATTTAAAAGCATGCACAGGTAATCTTGCAATCACTTTTTTTGTTATTGACGATGCAAATTCCATCCTTCAACCTCCTAAATTAACTTTCGATACTGCACCTGTCACGAGACGTCGGACGCGAGCTGAATATCATTTCCATAGCAATCACCTCTGCAAAAAATCAATCATGTCCATCCATACTCAAAACATATTGTCCAGCTTATCAGCCACTCCTTATCCATTGTTACCTTGTCAACTACACGCGAAGAAGCGATTCAACACATCTAATCGTGTCCTTTTGACCATCAAGTTCATCTCAAATACAAGATCGTTTATACACACCATTGCTGAATACATACAAGACTTTTCGTATCCTCACGCCAAAATCTCAAGACACCTAGACGCCAAAAATCAGTGCATTTCCGTCGTCATCCAATACTCAAACAATGCCGCTGATAATTGCCCAATCTCATTACACATCGTCTCACTTTGAACTCCTTTACAACTTCGACACCAACACTTTTGAACCAAAACCTCAGCAGCACAACCTTGAGACCAAAACAAATATTCAATTAAGCCAAACCTTATTACCTTATTACACCAACTAACTCCATCCGTATCTCTCTAACGTTACATACCTTGGCCTCCTCCTCGTTAGTTAAGCTCTTGCCAAATTCAAATTTACTCAAGTATACACCAAAATTGCAACACACTACACACATGCACTTCTGTACTCAAATGTCCGTCGCCAAATTCAACTCGTAAATTAAAACCAAATTAACTTCCCACTGTTCTTCCACCACCGGCGTTATCTCTCTTGTACGTGACCAAATCAAATGTTACCTTGTGTCCCCAAATTAATTTAATTCACCATTAGTTAGCAATACCAACTTTTGCGCAAACTGTCCAAACCATACATCTTTTCACTTCATCCTGATAATAGCCTTTCAGCTTCTCGTCATTCTCCGTCCTCAAACTACCTTTTCGCAACGTCGACAAATCACTAAAATTCAACCAACTCAGCCACAATCGCCCAAACCATTCATTTCACAGCCATTAAACACCACGTCCTAATCAATCAATTTATCAGTCATACACACAAGACACTTGTTCCTCAGCAAATTAATTACCACAAAGGTCACCCTGATCACCCCCAATGCATTCGCTTTTTATTCAACTTTTATTACACTGCATTCTGCATACATAATCACAATGCACCGCCATAACAAAATTAATACCATTTTCTCCACTCATCGCTGATCTTGATGATATCACCGCCTCACATCTCTCCCTATCTTCTCATTACACTATTAACACAGAATTAATTATCATTTCTCCTTTACGTGAAAGCTTTTCAAGTCTCTACCATCCTCAGCCTCAACTGTTTTATTTAACCCTTTCAATTTCGCCATTAAACTTTCGCTCTTTAATTCCAATTACAGACACGCAAAAATCTCACGTCATAACTTTTGACATGTGTAGCCAAAACACAGGAGCATCTGATGCCATTTTTGTCCGTCTGCCGTCAAACCAAAAATCCCTCCAACAATTGCCATTTCCAAAACAAACAAACAAACTCCTATTCAACCCAATGCAAAACGTACGAGGTCGTTCATCATTTTTCCATGGCGTTTATGGCTCGACACATTTACCCTTTGCCATTAAAAATTCACCTGTCTCGTGTAGTATATATTTACATGTCTTCTCTTGTTATGTCCCACACATTCAATGTCCTCTTTGTCAATAGTGGACATGTTCATTCAGCCAGCCAGCAGCAGTCAAACCCATCTTCTTCTCCATTTCCATCCGTTACATAACAATATTATTATTACAAACAACAATCAAGTCAATATATACGCGCTTGCAACTCACTTCCAAGTAACCTTAACAAGACAATTAAGCAACTTATTTTCCTTTTCCATCATCTCTCAATAACGTTCATACAAACCATCATTCTATTACCTCGTACATTAAAAGTTGCGGTGATTTTAACATCCCAAACGACAATATTAATTAAACCAACAATGTCCACTTACGACCTCTATTTCGTTAACTGTTTACTGCCATTCGTGCTAATCTTTCATAATCCTTACTTTTTCATTCTATCATTGCAAATCTGTGCATTCTCCATATCAACCAATTTCACGTGTATTTAAACGCTATTTTTACGTCTTTTGCCAACTATGTATCCGCCGCCGCCGCCGCCACTCTCTGATCTCCTAAACTTTGTCTGTCAACCATGAAACAAAGGCCGTGTTTTTTTCATTTCTACAACAATCCCACACAGAAACAATAGTCCTTCTGTATATACTTTTGTATTACAACAACGACCTCCTGGTGACACTTGGTGACAATACAACTGAATAGGACAAAACACACCGTTGAACAGGACGTTTCCAAAACTCAACCGCGCAAGAAGTCCATAGCCGAGATAAATAATTTTTCATTTAAACTTAACCCTTGTACATACAAAAATTCCCACTTTTTCAAGCTCCACTAAACCCACCATTTTTTCTTCTACGTATATATATTCCGCAGCCATCAACCTGATATCCTCCCATATCTTTTTACAAGATTACAACGATTTGCAACAAAAAATCATCAATTCTCATTTCCTCTCGCCTTGAAAGACCCTTACCACCTTCTCGGCTATGCCTTCTTTCGTTATCCTTTTCTTCATTACTATCGGCCCTGGCTCTTCTAATGAAACAGATATTTTATACCCAAATTCCACATACACCTGTCACGCTTCCCCTCCTCCTCCTCATCATATATAAACGAGAGTGAAAAAAGCTCACAAGCCTATATTATTAGTCACGGCTTTTTACACCCTTGCAGAAAACAGTAACCTACATTTCCTCATTAATTTACTCCAGTTCAACAAACACTTCATTCACAAAATCTCTCTCTCTCATATAAACGTGTATCTCCATCTGTTATGTACGTAACTTTTACACCATATTCACGCTCCTTAACACTTGAAAGCCTCAGCCGTCTTGTTCCACAAAATCCCTTTGTACCACGTTTTTTTATCAAATACCTCAAAGGTCCACAAACATTTGCCGACAGCTAACTTCCAATCCACTTATCACTACACACAACACACCTTTTGGCAAGTTTTACTAACCGCAAAATAATTAACAGCCAAAAACCTACACTTTCCAAGACGATCAAATAGTCACAACAAGCAAACTCCATTCCAACATACCGTCTGGCAATCTTGTTCTTCTTCCTGCTCTCATTCCCACCATCGACAAGCAACTTGTAAACTAATCAACATCACCGGATCCTGTCACATTACATTAATAACACTTTACCACACACGCCTATCCTGTGTACTGTCTGTCATAACTGTGCATCTAGTATTCCAGCCAGAAAAATTACACTTGTTTTGCACCATTAAATGCCGCCAGCAAAAATCACAACCTTTCAACTCTCGTCTCCAACTTATATATACTAAAGAACCGCTACAAACAACTTCACCTTTTCTAGTTAGCACCGGTCCTCCTATCCTGACTAATAATCCACTTGACAAAATTTAATGCAACCTCATATCCGCCGTTCCCCATTAAACAGTTGATATAAACTTGAACGCATTAATGTCAGTCATCAGTCAAATATCAAATGGGCAACATGAAGGTTATTTTTATTATTACGCCACCACTACCTGATATTGTGCAGCCAGCCGAATTAAGTCATATCCATACACACGCCACTTTTTCCACTTCACCTCCATAGATATAGATAATATTGAATTTCACTAGAACCATCAAAGCGTCATCCACAATTTCCACTATAACTGTCTATACTACGTCATCATCATCCAACTTTACAAACCAACAACTCTTGTAATGTTTACCCCAAAGCTTTCTTTTTACCTCCATCAAATTAAGCTGCCACAAATAATTACACCTGTTCAACATACATACGCACTACCAAACTAGATCCATCAAAACTTTTGTGTACTCCAATTCTACTCAATTTCTCTCTCCTTCTTTCTTTCTTGCTGTAATCAAGAAGCTATCACATGAAAAGCGTGGTAACTTTGTGTAGTAATTTTATATATCCATATCAAACACACTTATATAACAACTCAAGCATGTGTATCATAATACCAATTCAGGCAACCATGACCGCAGCACTACTACCCCAAATTAGTTATCCCTGTCTACCGTGTATACATTTCAAATTACCTTCCTTAACTTTTACCCGAGAGCACATGCACATTTATAAACAGTTCAAATATCCTACACACCTTTTCACAACCTGCCCAAAAGCCAAACATTTAAAGATACACGTTATACACATCCTGTATATACAAACACACTCCAGATTTTATTATCTGCCAAGTCATAATTTCTTGTCCAAATTATATCTACCTGACTCAGCCCAATTCTTCACTGTGTACGACCTTATTTTAAATCCACATTCATGGAATCAACTTTTCTTTATAAAATCGTATAACAATACACACTGTAATATTATTTCCATCATTCACACACGATTCATCATCCAAATTCCAGAAACCACAAGTACAAAAAATCTCTAGCCCTACCATCACCATATACTTTAATCTATTTTTTCCAAGAAACTGAATCAGTCAGCAACACCAAAGCCACTAAAATTGTAATTCATTTACCCTTGGGACTCCTTCAGAACCTTGATCCAAGGCGCCAAAAAATTATATCGCTCGAATCGATATCACCATCACCGCCAGTCACGTATTCCACTGCGCGTACTTGTTTCCACTTATTCGATTCAACTCTCAGAACTTTATTTCCTGTTTCCATTTATTCTACGAATTCAAAACTTTTCCCAAAACCACCATAATTACCACCACCAACTTCACAAACTGTTCAACTGACGACAAACGTGATTCCTCGTTTCTTCCTCAAATTAATCATCCGATATCAGTCAATTGACTTTATTATCACCGTCCTTGTCCAATTTACGTCATAATCTCAATCCAATTATATATACATACAAAACAATTTTAATCTAATCAACTTACCGCTAGCTCAACGACTGCTCCCTTAATTCACGATAAATTCCATATCTTTTGTTGCCCGTTAAACCACCACACACCATGGATTCAACGCACTTTCTCCGTTCCAAAAGTCACAGGACAAATCGTCACTATTTAATAATAATACACACTTTCTCAATCCCCTCTCATGATCAATTCGCCAAGCACTTTTGACAGCCGTCCATTCACCGACCGAACGATTCACACACTCGAGTATTTAAACTCTTACTCAATTAGCAAATCCACTATTCACCTCAGCCTTCCTTCACCGGCAATAATCAAAGGAACAACGATTTCCCTTACTCATACAGTCACAACAACTTGCCAACCACATTCGATCCGTCACATTTGCTACTGCAAAAATACCCATTGGATCCGGCACCCTCTGCAAATCCAACAACACAATCACCTGTGTCGTCCTGTCTCTCAGGTGTATATACCTGTTCAATTTACTCGATTCTAACTCTTCGTCGTCTTCTTCTACTCCTCACCTCAGCCCATTCAAGAATGCCACACTCGTTCATTTCTCATCTCTACAAATCCCAACTTGTTTCTTCAATCTCTCTTTATTCCAAACTCTCCACCACACAACAATACATTACGACGACCAACCAAGAATCCAACAGCTATAAGTAAAGGGTGATGACGACGAGCCCTTATGACCAAGATACCGCCGGCCCTTTTTACTCTCTCCGCGTCCAACTCACTTCCAATCCCCTATACATTACAGGAGCAATAAAACATTTTACGCTTCAGGCTTGTTCAACAACTATCCTCAGTCACCAGCTTCACATTTTTGTGAGCCCTCAAAAATCCCTCGCCATACTAGCCTCGATCCTTCCTTCTCAGCCAATTCAACAACCTACAAAATGTATTACAAAAATCCACATGGTCAAGTTCACTTTTACTCAACCAACTATTGCAAATTACCCAAAACCTCATAGCTTTCTCACAGTCAGCCAGCCAATCTCTGTTACTTTCTGTCATCATCGATAATTTATTTCCCAGTCGCACTTTACACAATCCAAACCTACCGTCTGGAACCCTTATCAAAAAACTTCCAGATTTCTGAACCCATCAATCCTCACTTTCTGTTATCTACTAAAATATTCCTCGCCACCACCATTTTATCATCAATCCAACCCAAAAACCGCCGTAACTCTTCTTGTCTCTCCAACCTCATCCTCGTCCCAAACCGTGTTCATCCGACAGGTGCATCCATTTAATCTTCTTCTCCATGCAATTACACACTCATCCTTCATGCTTTTTCCAACTCTTCTGGACTCGTAAAAAACTTGACAGGGGACCAACAAATTCTTATCAAACACTTCTTGTACAGCTCCTCCAACGTGTCTCCAACCACACAGACGACACAAAACATGTCTTTTAATCGGGATTTACCACCATTACTTCATGTCCAACCTGTTCACATAATCATAATTGTATTCTTCCAACACTTTTCACACAACAGCTTATATTGTAAGTTTGTAAGCTGGACATTCAACACCATTTTAAATCCAAGACCTCTGATCTGACAGCCTCAGCCTTGTCCTTGCTCTTGAACATTCTTTGATGCAATCAACTCGGCATTTCGTCCTAGCTTTTGTCCAGCATCACAGCACGACTTCTTTTAGCCGTATTCTTCAAAACTTATCCACTTATCAAAATTGTCCATCCTCGCATATAAATTCCAACCCTTCCTCCAGAGCTCTTCCACCAAACTTCACACAATTTCTTCTCTCATCTTCTTAACCAATTCAGTCCGCATTCCGGTGATACAAAAGATTCAAGATTCTTCCAACCTCATAAAACTTGAGCTAAAAAAGGTGTTCTACACGCCATCTTGCATGCACATCACACCAGATCACAAATCACAACCACCAAGTCTAAATACAAAATCCCGTATATAAACTTCATGCACTTTTCATCCATTTTCATTCTCATAACTTTACCCAGCTATCAACCGCTGCACCTTCGATTTTACACATGTTTGTCTACTCGCCCAAATATTTTCTGGTAGCAAAAAAAAGAAGAAAGCAACAACTTTTCTTCTTCTTCTTCCTTCTCCTACCTGTCTCATATCCCCAGCCATTTGCCACTTTTGCCGTTTCCTTGCCTTCCTAATACCAGCCGCAAAGCACCGCATGGGAAGTAGCTCAACCTACAACAACATTTACTTTTAATCATAAAACTGCACCGGCAAAAGTCGGACGCGAGTCATAAAACAACAGCGTCCATTAAAACACGCTTGACGCTTACGCCGCCGCTCATCATACATTACACAGCTTTTAGCATGCTTGCACACGGTAGGAATTCATAAACAACTAACTTCCTCAGACAACTTACAGAAGGCTTCGGCAACAGGCAACTAACTTGTATTTAATACAATGTAAGAAAGAAGCCCGCTTGAATTGGGTCAACCCTTTCATATGATCCTCGTATGCATATATAACATGTTAACATAACAAACAATTTATTCCTCTTCTCTCAATCATAACCCCTCTCTCGTGTATCACTTACACCTGAGTTCAAGCATGATCAGACATCATCCTGTAACAACACTCATATTTGAAAATTTAATCAAGCTTTTTAGTTCTTGTTAATATTATGAAACACCTGGACCAACTCCAAGTGCACAACCAACTACACTTGCCAAAAATTGCATAAAAGTTGACGCCTATTTTTACGAAATATTCGCTCCGATTTTATCTACCTGATAATTAAACAAAGTCGCCACCCTCATTTATCACCTTGTATACCCGCCCAGTCCTCAAGTGTAGCCAGAAACTCTTTGAAACTTTTTATATTTTTGATACACATTTCCAACGTGGCAAAATATATGTACATTTTTATGAATACAATTTCCCCAGTTTCCTAGGCATCCGGTACTTGCATATTTCTTATCTTCAACTGCATAACTTGAGACAACTCCCATAAGTGGCAGCAAATCCTACCTGTTCCTATTTAACGCTGTATCACCTGAGAGAATCTCAGCAGCGCCAATTACATAATAACCATCGACCTCTCCTCCCACTATCGAAACCGCATAACTGAATTGAATGCATGTATGTGATAAATACAATGTAGGTGATGGTGCATGTGCACAAAAACCATTGATAATATCATTTCTTCTTTGAAAACTAAACTGCATCAACTTTTCTCTGACGACTTGCTCTCATAACCATCAATTTGTATCTTCCTTGCGGTTTACAGAGAAACAAGCACGCAACATTTGACAAGATCATCTTTCCCTTCAATCAACTCCTGCAAAAACCACCTTGCAATTTTTTTCAAAACCCAACATTTTTCTTCACCACCATCAATATATCTATACTAACTAAAACGCAAGCAGTTAGCGCCCATTAGACCTGCTCATCATTTTCCCACGTGGTTCCTATGACTTCTCCATTTTTTCAATATTCGCACAAGCTTCTTCAAAAAAGTTTGCGGCTCAAAACTCAGTTCAATTCCCATGACGGCAAATGATCTCTCCACCGGCTCAACTTCTACACGCAATTCCGAATATTAAAGTTTTGTTGGCGCTTAAAGCTTTTACGTTTTCACCAAAAAAAAAATGAAAATATTCTTGTAAAAGCCAAAAAAACACTTCAAACATTTCAATTAGCCACAAGTTCCTGCTGATACAACAACCAACCACCGATAACTCTTTCGTCGTTTCGAAATAATTCAACACTTGCTATCAAACTAGCTGAACACACCTGTACGAAGCCCCAAAAAATCACATTCCTCAATTCGACTCCCAAACAGCGTCATAAGCACCGCCAATTACAAAATCAATCAACCCCTTACCAACACACCATATTCGAAGCGCATAAATCTTCCTAATCATCTGAACGTCACCAATTAAAAACGCTTCGCCCTAAACTTCGATCCGCCAACTGCCTTCAAACGTATATACTTTATCATCAAATTGTCCAATTGGTAAATGCACACTTGGGAACGATTCAAATGCACCTACTACACTTCACAATCAGCCCTTAATGGAGCCCCATGGCAAATGCAATATTTCAAAATTAATCCACTTTCTTCCTTCTTTCCCGTATATCGTTAGCCATTATTATCACCTCACCATTTCCGATACCTCATAACGATATGGTACTTGTAAATGCATTTTTTAAATTTCCATCTTTTGCTCACCTGTAAAAGTCCTCGCCGAGTAGATGTTTGATTGTCTTCTTTCAAAAACTTGATTCAATGCATTTCCTCCATCCAACCGAAAAATCCCAAGACCTGCAAGTAAATCAGCCGTGAACGTTACAATTCCTTACTCCAATTCCTCTCGTTATTCAGTTTGCACCAAATTCTGTAGTTTCAAGACACTTTATGTCTTTTGTACACAAATGCACTACTATGACAGATCCAAAATCTGTTCCTAACTTACTCACTTGTCCACCCTTAAAAAATTCACCTTAAAACTCATCCACACTCTCTCTCTCATCTACTTGTCCGACAAATCATTCCATATCATATCACCAACTCCCACTTTTGACTTTACAACTTTTCTCCTCATAACGCTCCTTCCGCCATTTCACGGTCAGATGCACCACATGATTTTACTGCCACTGATATCCAAGTCATCCTATCATCAAATCAAAACACACTACAAATTTCCTCTGACAACAATCAACAACCTGCAACACTTATGCACCCAAACAAAACACAACCACTGCACCAAATAAACCAACAAACAAAAACTTCCCTGTCACCTGCCTGTCTGACCAACCCCGTTGCTAATTACAGGTGAGTCACAACAACACACCTGCAGCTCAAAATCCATATGTCACCTCCATCACCTCAATCAAAAAGTGTACGCGTAGGCGGATTCTGACATTTGATCGCCCAACAAGTCGCCTCCCCAATTCAATGACAAGAAGCGACAAACACCAAAAGTTTTTCCCGTCAGTACATACCTGACCCCAAGGTAACAAATCCATGTCTCTCTTCCTTCAGCCAACAATTCAAATTCCTCCCTCAAAATCGCCATACGCCACCAAGGTAAACATTAGTCAACAACAAATAATCACAATAAATATAACGCAGTTTCATTTCACACCCTTGCACCAAATAAGCGCATAATCGCATCTTGTCTCTCCCTGTGTGGGCCCTATCAAAGGTTAATCAAATAACAATACGAGCATGCCTTCATGGCAATGACAACATCCTCCTCCGATTGCCACTTGCACTTGAACAAACAATCAAATATATACTTCGGACTCCATTTCCTCTCAATGAACCATAATAACACACCTGTCCTCGCTCCTGCCGTCTTACGGAAGTCCCAACTTCAAATTCCATCTTTAACAGCCGCCAAATTGAAATCACCACCAGCATCCGATCCAATCCAACGCGTGTCTAATTCCCATTAGCTTCTTCACATGAAAACTCCATTAACCAACTCGCTCGCGTATGCTTTGATGTTGACACCTTTCGTCCTTACAATATTCCTACCGTTTCTTCATTTCCGTTAATAAAATTCACGTTACAGTTTCTTCGTCTTCTTCTTCTTGCTACACATTTCATTCCACAAACGAATCCATGTCACGTAGTCCCCATCATCATCCAGTTTCATTTACACTAGTTGCCATTTTTCTCACGTTTTCCATCAATTTAATGTCTTCCACTATAACTAAAGTTGCAGTCGGTCGTCGTCGTCGTGTGTCATCTTTTGACGTTTCTCACCTGTTTCCATCCATTTCTACCCAATTCTTATGACCTCAGCCAACAACTTTGCCAATGCCTAAGCTACCTGTGAAGAAAATTCGCAAATTCTTCCTCTACCTCAACTTTCCTTGTTACCGCATTAAACTCAAAGAAATTATTACAATTTTCCCTATTACAAACATAAATATTCTTTTTGCATTTATCTTCATACAATAGTAATCTAGGGAAAAAACTTTACTCTCGTGCTCACAACCCGTGCACAAAACAGCCCAAAAATTATACACGTTTGCCTGCAAATTTTTTACATACAAGAAAGCGAAATCCAAAATTTCAAACCCTACCAAAAACACGAAACGAGCTACAGTCTCATTAAACAATCATCAGTCAGTCATCAGCCTATATGCCAAACCACTTGAGGGTGGACGTGAGGAAATATTACACGAATCTTGGCCAAATTCACCAAAAATTCTTTGATTCTTCATTACAAACAACGTGAATACCTGCATGTAATTTCACTTTTCGTCATCACCAAATGATCATGCTCAATGCCCAGTCCGTCAGTCACTCTAATTACACCTGCCGCCTACTATATGCACTAATCAATCCAACTTCCCCCAAAGCTCAATCCAGTTAATTACCATTCATCCCTTTTTGCATCATTCTTCATGCTCGTTTATAGCCTTGTTTCCCTCGCCTCATTTCTACCTTAGAATTTCCAATCAACCCTCAGCGTTTCATTTGTTAACTTTTCCTACTTCGTCTCTCGCTTAAAACACCCCAAGGAAACAAAACAATTTTTCAACATCAATTTACAACACCATCTTCACTTGTCAACCTTATGTAAAACCTAAACTCTCAGGCGATTTTTCGCAATCAAGGCTTCAAAAAATTAACAGCCAGAAATCATCACCGTCTTTAAGTTCTGACACTTGAAATTCTTCCTAAACCATAAAAGCTGAAATCAATACTTCTTGTTAATCCAACAATTAATCTCTTGCAAAATTTCCAAGCTCTGCTCTCATTAGCCAGACTACTAGCCAAAGGCTTCTCTTGAAAACTTTCCGGTTCTTCGTCATCCAACACTTTAATCACTTCCTAAAGACCATTTAAAACATGAAAGCGAAATGGTAATAAATTTTCTTCCTTGTATTTTATTGCTTTCTGAACAGTCAATTCACCATCAGAACCGTAACGAAGAGTTCATCGACGACCAGGCGTCCAACAACTGATAGCCATTTGTACCGCCATCTTGTTGACACCAACCGACAGAACGAAGTCAAACCTCAAATCCTCATCATTAAACAGCCGCTCAATCAATCACGGAAACGATCAACACGGTATCAATATATCCATCAAAAAAATTTGCCAACTCGTTTCCTTCCTCGGCAACTAAAAGACCATCACACAGAATATTTCCACATTAAAAACCCGTTTCATTCCACCGTTTAACCTTTACTCAACCGCTAATATGGAAGTCATTTCAAGTGAAATCTGATTCACAGCAAGTTATGAATCACTGCAGACGGCAGGTAACTTCCAATCAACTGCGGTATCAACACTGTCCACTGAACCTTTGACAGTCCACTAATCCACCACCACATTATATTGCGGTTTTTCACTTAGCATCTCCTCCGGAGGCTTCTTCCGGGTAACATCCTTCATTTTTTAATAGCCTCAAGACTCAACCAAGTCAGCTTGAACAACAGCGATTGTGTACATACTTTGATACTTTTTGCATCCCTGATAACAGAGAAACTAAATGAACGAGATTTGTAGTTACGGATTTTTCTGGTCTCACTCAGCTCGCTAACGGTACAACAAGGCCATTTCGAATGCAAAACTGTTAAGCCTAATAACAGCCCGCTGTTGCATGCAACTATACATGTGTCATCGCCTGCAAATATTCGCAAACTTTATATACACACAATTGGTTATCTCACAACCCTTTTTCTACCTCATCGACCCGCTATTTATCTTCCTACCTGCAAGGCAATCAAACACACATCTTTTGATTGAGATAACAGCACTGCATCATCCTCTTTCATTCTCCATCAGCATCATTATCATCAACCACAATTTAACAGTTATAATACACAGACAGACTCAACAACTAAAGAGAGGAATGCAAAACGTTGTCTGAATCAACAATTATTTGCACACAAATGTCATAAATGACCTGCATCACTACTATACAACTTTTGAAGACAAAATGTCATTCTGATAACAACCGCAAGGGTTCCAAAAAACCTGTTCATCCGGCAAAAGCAACTAAGCCCTTTACTTTGCACACTTTGCTATTCTCATGCAAAAATCAATCCAAAATTCCCCATTACAGTTCGCCACTCTTGAAAGTTTTGACAATTGCCAGAAGCATGATTCATGACAAAAACTGTAAATGCCTACGCAACACGTCACTGGTCATTGTTGCAAAATTTCAAGTCGTTTGACATTCAGGACAAATTGTAGTTTGAACCTGAGACTTGTGGTGGCATTTGGCAGACTTGAGACGCCAAAAAATCCTCACGATTCCATCACAACTGCAACAATCATAATTAACGACAATCGATAGTAATTAACACAGCAAGAGTCACAGAAAAATATATTCTCAAGGTGGATGATTATAATAGTCAGCAGGAATACTCACAACTGTGGTGTAACTTGTGTTCGATTCAATACACGCCGCCATTTTGCCAATAACCATCTTCGCTTCCTATACAGCCGGCCTGATTTATGTCATAGCCCTTTGTAAGTAAATGTATCGCTGTTAAATACAATTACCAATTAATTATACATTCCCCCAATGACCTTGATAAAAAAGGGAACGAGAATGAATCTGTCCGACTGACTTGAAGCTTTCGCGAGCGAATGGCTCAGCTGACTTGCAGCAACAGCAGCTTCAAAACAGGGATTCAACCAAGAACAAGCTCTGATACCATCAGCCGCCGCCACTACGGATTTTTGCCAAATCTCACTAGATCATCAGAACCTCAGTGTTGATAAAACCTGCTTTTACGACTTGTTAGACCGCTCAAGACAATTTCACAGCCAGTTGCCTACAATCAAGAGTAATACATACACCCAAGTAGTAATTACCGCGGTTAAGAGACCATCATATAAAAACATTGCTGCTGATGATCTACATGCAGTTTTAATTACTTACTTAACAGATGATCAAAGCTTTGCTATTGCTGCTACTGCGTCGTAACTTGTTAAAGGGGCTGGACGGAATTTGATTTGGCGGAAAGATTTCTTTTGTAGACAGGTGCTAAGATTTCCTTGATGACTTGACTTTTTTTCTTCTTCTGATCAAATATATATACGACTCGACCTATATAAACTTGCAGCTATCGGCCGTTGAGCACTGATTATTACGTCTTCAGCTTTTGTTTGGCGGTGAACTAGTTGCAAGTTTGCAAATTCTCTTCTAGACCTGTTTAACCGTAACCTGCAAGAACATGTGCAATCTTATTAGAAACAATCATTACAGCAGTAACCTTGAGATTACGAACCAACCAGTCATTGATCGCCTTTGATTTAATTGACTTGCCGATGCCTCCTTACATTCCAAATGCATCCGCATTGTTGTCCCATACCAATGGATAACTTAAGACTGGGAATTCGGGCTCTTTGTAGCCTCTGATTTAAAATCAATGAAAGGTTGACAGGTGTTACACACTATAACGTTGCATCACCGGCACCCGATTCTTCTAAACAACAAAAAAGCAGTCTGACCACAGCTCCAACTTCTAATTAACCGCCATCTTCTTTACCTGTTTAAAAACATTATGCAAAATTAGTAGATTAGTTAATTCTTCAAGTTATACTAACCTCCTAAACTCCGTCACCGGGTCAGAATCAGAACAAGTATCGATGGCAAAAAATGAAAGAATTGGTTGACTGGTGATCAAGACTTCAATCGGTCGACTCGACGGCAGCTTTTCTTTGATGTTCACTAGACGAGACAAAGAGCTTTGTCAGCAAACGCTTCGCTTGATTTGGCTAGAGCTTTGACGAAGAATCTGGAGACTCAGCAGTGTTTCTTGGATAAAAATTAGTATTCACGACGAGTTCCGTGTAATTATTCACAATGTATCGATTGTAAACGTGGATCGATTCATGTTCGCACAAGGTGACACTGACATATATCCGCAGGAGCAGTGGCAGCAGCAGCAAGCAATGGCGAGGCATACATCAATCCATCTGTAGAAAAAAAAACACATTGAGAATTAATCAAAGTTCGATACATATAAAATATAAATCATTCCTTTCTTTGCCACATATTTCAATACATAACTAATTACTAGCTGCAGTGCCATCTACTCCACCAACCTCAAAACTAACTTCAGCGTTACATAAACCAGGCCCAATCAAGACAGAACCTCGATTTCATCTAACCACTACCTAAACACAACTTGACCCCAGCAAGTCCAAATGAATTCCTCCATGCAACTGCATTATTACACCAATCAGGTGGTTCAAGTACAACTTCATCCAAAACAGCAACCACCCTCACCCGTCAGGCAGGTTCATCTCCTTTAAATAAATTCAAACTTGTAATTCAACCACCGAACAACCAACTTCCGACACTAACTTTGCCTGCTTGCCATATTCTGAAACCTGAAATTTGCACAAACATCCCCCAACTCATCCCTTTTTTGCTCCTGCTGCTAAAACAAAAGACAGAAATCATTTGTCCAGAATTAATACAACAAACCGGATTTACAAATTACAAACTACTTTTCGCTGCCACGCCACCAAGTTCGCAACCTTAAATTACACACATGCAAAAGTATCCAAGTCACGCAAAAAACATTAAAAATCATCATCAATATAATCACTTACTCCATCACGCCAATTTGCTCTCTTTTGCCAAAACCTGAACGAAACAAGATTATCCTTGCACTTGACTGGCTTCCTGTTCTATGCGACTGTTTTATATAAGCGTCAACAATAACCTCTGGTTTTGCCCTGTCTAGTTGTTACATAAACCCTGTACCTAACCAGCATACCTGCTCATCCTCATTAAACGCCTGCAGCCATCCAGGGTCACATCAACTACCAATTTGTCATGACCTTCCATTACACCTGCACAACATCCGACAAATCGTGAATTCGCAACCCAACTAAATGCTCTTCACCACACCTATAGCTTCCCTGTATCTGCATTATCACGTCGTAAATAATCGTCTCAGGCACTACTTCTAAATTCAACTCCTACATTAATGATTCGGCTCATCATCCAAAGGAACGTAATTCTGCATTCTGAAGTCTGAATTCCGCTACGCCAACTGGATTCCAAACAAAGCTTGTGCACGTTCCTCTAGCCCGTCAGTCAAGTGTCCTTCTGTATTTCTAATTCTTGTCAACCTTCATTCGTCATTCTGACACTCGTTCTTTTAGATTCCTAGAAACATTCCCATAAACGCGACACGGATTACAAATACAATCGTTTTTAGTGTTTTCCAATTAATTACTCAATGTTCAATCAATATATACTTGTTGTAACCACCTATTTCTTGCTTTCTTCAAAACATTGTCTCTCTTTATGGATTTGCTTCAACACCATATTCTTCTCACAAGTCATCACAAGTCACAAAGGCTTCCAGGTTATATACTACTTTCTTCTCAAAACTGCTCAGTTGCTGCAATTAAAGTGTGTTAAGCCTGCACTCGTAACAAAGAATGTTAGTTTTCAACAATACATTAATGTCTTGTCTTGCATTAACTATTGTTTCAAATGCAAAAAAAGATTTTAACTTACACAAGATGCCTCTTCCGTATATTTCTGTGATTCCGAGATCAACAAGTTGTACACGTATTAATGTTATTCTTTATTCTCCAGCAATTTCAACTTTTGATGCTCCAGCTATTGTTGACAAACCCTGAAACCCAAAACTTATTAATGACAATCACTGAATTTTGTTTGAAAACGTATAAGCAATGCGCAAACACCATTAAACCGCATGTAAACAAAGAGTAAACAAACCTAAAATCACGTCAACCGGTCCATAAAACTCTTGCGTTTTCCCCCTTTTTCTTTCACCGAATTCATAAATTCCACTGCTTTTGGCTTTAACTTTCCAACAGTTCAATTATATATTCTGATATCCAAACACAATTCGAATTAAATTAATTAACTGTCAATTAATACGATACTGAAATCAGCACTGCGAAATTACATTGATCAAAACCGCAAGAACCAACGAGAACTGATTCATGCCGTCATTCAAACTCCACTGCTGCTCCACAACACAAGAACATTTCCTCTCCATCGCTCTCGTCCTGTTCCACACAAAACTTGCTCACACTCCCGCAATGCTTTTGAACGGGAGCAATTTTCAGGGGAGTAAAACCCGGGAGGAATGACAACAATGCGCGCTGCTGCTCACTTTGCTAAAGAGCATCGAGTATCATGAAACCCTTTTCAATTGTAAAATCAATGGGTCTTGTTCTGAAAAAGCGTCGAGCGTTTGGGCCACCACTCGCCGCCATTACTCATTCAAGCCCGCAACCAGATGCATCATTGTTGATGAATCGGCAAGGCAATTGTTGACTCGTAGCATTAACAATGTCCATCCGACCGTTTACCGGGAGGCTATTATGGTAAAGTATATGGTCTTCTCGCCTTTACATTTCAGTGAAGATCCATTCTGTTCTACCCGCCAGCAATCTTGAGGTATCATCAGATTGCCCGCAGGTCACCGTCAAAATGGGAATCACTCATTCATGAGTCAGCATGAGAAATTATACGACGGTTGAAGCGGCATTTGAACCGTTGCCGTGAGTTTTAACATCATTAGACTTGAGCAAGACCACCGTTAATGACATGTGTCAAGTTTTCCGCTATTTCCGATAGCTATCAAAAGGGAGCATCTTCTTTCGTCTGTCAATCGGATGTGGCAAATGGCGATACGCTTTAGGTTAGGTTGACGTTGGGCGTCATAGTCGTAATAGCGCCCAGAGCTCGAAGAGACACACCTGACAGTTGCATGACTTTTCCCGGGTCACAAGCCCTTTGGACATCTTCGTTAAAGCTGTGAAATTGTCGCTCTTTATCTGGTTGTTTCTCCTGTTTCTGATTTTTCCGAATTTTTGGCCATTATTATTGGTCTATATTTCTCGTCCAAACAAGGTGAAAAATCTAATACGAGGACAAAAATGATAACAGAAACAATACCGCGTCGATCCAGGGCCTGGAAAAGGGACTTTTGACACTTTTGCCCGAAAATATCGGATATCGGCTCACTTTTAAT
>JAQGBJ010001365.1:0-23821 GCA_034698345.1 Sphaeridia pumilis | reverse complement strand
CGTTCGCCCAAAGTTGGCAGTCCATCATATACAGTGAGACCGGCAAGGCTTTGCCTGGGTGTATGAGATGCGCTGAACGAGCGGTAATATCGTTTCTTCTCGCCCGCCATTTTCCCTTGACTTCCATACATGTACTTGGTTGACATTTTCGGTGAAAACTTTTTCGGAGGGACAAAGTCAAAGTTGGACGAGAATGGACTGTCTTCATTTTCATCGGTAACTTTCTTGTTTTGCTCCTTTAATGGCGATGGGGATGTATGACTGATGTGTATCCGTGATGGTGATGATGTTTGAGTGCTAGACTGGTTCGTTGTTATCCTGAAGCGACCGATAACATCTTCCATCCCTGGTAACGGGGCAAAGCCTGGACGTGGTTCTGTATGGGGCATCGGTGGTGGTTGATGGTTCTGAACTGGAGCTGGAGGTGACTCTTTCTTGTGTTGATCGATGAGATCACATGCTTTCCCCAACAAGATGATACTTCCAAGAAGTCTGAATGATGACAAAGCGATGTAGGCGAGAAATGCTAGGACTGTTGTAGCAAACAGTGGCCCTTTTAGCGACGGGCGGACAATTTTGGCAAGGACAATGGCAAGTGGTAGAGGAACAAAACCGAGACGACGGCCGACCATGTCAGAATGGTCTGAGAACGCTCTTCGTTGCTTGGTTTGTGCAAGATCATAAGCCAGACTGAGAGTATACTCGCGATATACCTTGAATAACCGAAAGCAACAATTACTGTAATACTTTAACTGAATTTGAACATGTCCACGAATGCATACGAAACTCACCTCCCCATGAATCTCATTAAATCTAGTAATAAAAGCATGCTTCAGCCAGTCGATGCCAATTTCCGCAATAAGCACCATGACACAGTCAGGAAACAGGATCCAGAACCTTGACTCTTCCCACGAATACTCTCTCATAGTTTGCAGGCATACAACCAGTAGAAGGATGCACAAGTGGAACCTTTCTCTGATATCGCTACACGATACCTGTAAGAATATCAAATCTGTTAGATCCAACACTAGATAACATTTTTGAATAATATTTACACATTTTCATACCTGGAAAAGGTTCAGTTTGTCAAACTTCTTGAAAACAGCTCCCTTCAACTCGACAAAATTGTTGGACATCATTACAGTAAGTAAAGCACGATTATTAGAGTTGATAGCGACGCTCAGCGTAGTCCCTTGCAAAAGAAGCACCATAGCATGACCAGCGATGCTAAATAGGGCCAGGAGGTAATGAGCGGGTACCCCCATTTTACTTTTCCGATCCGACTTCTCCGTGGCAGTCAAGAACAAAGCATCTGTATGTAAGCCAATTTTAAATTACACAGACATCCTGCACCAGTAAGGATGAGAAAAATTGTTGTCCTGCAGTCCTGCACTGCACAACTTACCCAGAGTGTCTTGTACAAATGAAGCAAACAATCGATCGCCTACTTCTAGCATGTTGAAGAATATATATAGTTTGATCACAGACTGGCTCTTGATAACGTGGTAAAGTACTGAAGTGTCAATGTAAGAATAAGCATAGGACAACAGCAAAAATATTGACATCTTGATCAAGTCACACTTTTCAGCAGGTCTGAAGAATCCTCGAAGATGTCTGATAATCAAAAATCAAATGAAAATAACGCTTAAACACTGAAATTCGGTTAGCTCTCAAAATCACAATGGTACTCACCTCAGTGGAAACTCGCAACAAAGTATATTTCGCAGAACTCTCAGCCCTAACCGCAACAGCCCGAAGACACATCGAAGGGGTAAAAACGTGAACACGAACAAAAAAGCGTCAGTACACTGAAAGAAGCCATAAGCCATAAGCTTTTCAAGCTCCCTCGGTATGTTCATAAAAGTGTAGACTTTTTCTCTCCGAGCGGCGTAACGTTCTTCTTCTAGATCCAAAACATAGCCTCTTGTCAGTTCTTGAGCCACGTAATCTTTCAAGCTCTGCAAATCCAAAATCCAATAAGTTTTTGACAGTTCAAATTCGCATGCTCAAAAAATTTTGATGAAGAGACCTTTTTCCATGACAAACATGACAGTTTTGTCGGAGATTCCTGTTTGGATGAAGTCCTGGATCTGCATTTCGGTCTCGCTTCAACACGCTCCACTTGCTCCACATTTTCAAGAAGACAACTGTCTCCGTTTAGTATCGCGTTCTTTTTTACGTCAGCCTGAAATCAAAATCGACGTTATTTAGGGTTTTGATCAAAGACTTGAAAATCAGATCAAAACATTCAACTTACCATTGTCAACAGTTGGCTGTGTCTCCCTCGTTCCAGCGAAATGGCATATTGATTCTTGAATACTTTTTCGGATTCGTCAGTTAAAATGCTATAAAATTTCAAACGATTCCAGCTGCAAATGTATAATTAAACTGATAAAAAATGAATGAAACTGTACAATAAAAACATCATAGTAACGCAAAACAGAGATGATGACACGAACTCCGCCAATAAATTAAACGTGTACATTCTTCCCGCGCGAACCATTGAGCGTTATACTCTTTATGGCACCAAAACAACGTTTCATGATCAATCATTTCGCAAAACCCAAATCGGGTCAAATGAAATGGATTCAGAAACTGCTTACAATAAGCGCTCCAGAAAAACTTGATTTAAAATACTTGGATATATTTCATCGAATGGTATCTCTAACAGTCAAACTCTAGAAAACGAATGAATAAACTATGTTGAAGTAGTAACAACAAACTCCTTTAAATCTAAATCTACACTTCACATTTCTAGAAGATAACATCTGTGACCATTAACTTCATTGCTCTTAATCACACTTCCAACCTCTCGTGACTATTCGACATTTGTATCATTTTCCCTTGTCAGCCAACGTTTTGTAGAAACTGGGTGGAAAATCCTCTTTGTACGGAACAGGAAACTGACCCTTAGGCTCGGAGAGCGGGTATCCCATAAATTTGCACCATCCAACAGGGTACACACACGGAGCTTCCACAGGACGCCACTGATCGTACTCAGTCTCCCAGCCGAGAAAATGGACTTTGATGAGTCTGTTGAGCAATCGACGAGTGATTATCGCCGGTGCAACAATGTCCGAGTGTAGGACATCTGAAGCTTCGACAAGCATGCCGGTCTTCCATAAGCTTTCACGATCTTCCGTGTATTTGAGCTGCAAAAACGAAAAGCCAGTCAATGACTCATATATTATCCTCTTTTTTATCACAGGAGTTTCATGAACAACTTACAGTTTCTTTGGGGAACTTCAAAGGTTTTTTGCCCGTCAGGCGGAAATACTCTTCCCAAGAGAAGCTTTCTGGTTGCTTCCAGTCCACCGGTGGGGTCAGATACAACGGGAAACCAGCTTCTTTACACGAATTGCACGGCATGGCGTTTGAAGACGATAGATTGATGTGGAATTCATTCTTTCCATTAGCGTACGCTACCATATCATTTCGATCGATTTCACTCACAACTTTGTACAGGAAGTAGCCGTCGCCTAAAACTTTGGTGACCTGTCCC
The DNA here is from genome assembly GCA_034698345.1 of Sphaeridia pumilis. NCBI lineage: Eukaryota > Metazoa > Arthropoda > Collembola > Symphypleona > Sminthurididae > Sphaeridia > Sphaeridia pumilis. The sequence continues at coordinate 20,319 of JAQGBJ010001365.1, read as the reverse complement.
ACGACTATTTCTTGCAAGTTAATTGGATGCACGACTTCAAAGACTTCTCCGATGTTGATAAGATTAGCAGAAGCTGAAGTGGTTGGAGTTTCGTTGCGTGGAGTTTTCTTTTTTCGTTTCGGAGTCAGTTTCTTGCGCCCTTGAGGAGCTCCGCTTCTCTCACACCAACCTTCAGGATGTACTTCACTCCAATCAGGATCCACAAAAACTTGAGCTGCAAATTAATCATAATCATAGTTACAAGGTTTCATGGGGCTCTGAATTCGATGGATTTAGAATTCGCTTACTGCGTTCACCCCCCTCACAACGGTCCATAGAAATCTGCATTCTCCAGCCAAGCCATATGACAACAACAGCGGTCCGAAAAACATTCACGTGGTCTATGTCACGAACTTCCAGAACGCTCTTTGGTTTGTATTTTCTGAAAACGGTGGAAACATTAATCCTTTCATCGTTCGTATAACCTTACTTCAAACAGTTTCAGTATTTGCTTACACAAACTCCAAGACAGCATCTTCTGAGATTTCAGGTTTGGCGGAAGCTTGTCTGAATTGAGTATTCATGGAACACTGGGCTCTGTCCAGAATGTCAGCGTTCTTAGTCCTCCAAGGGTATTGCTCAGCGACATTCACTTCGTCGTCTTCCGAATCAGATTCCCTGTTGATATCAGACTCTGACCTGTCTTCTTCAGATGCGACTAGTTTCTTAGGTCCATCTTCAGCTACTGTCTCGAGCCCATCTTCATTTTCCATCTCAACCTCGTCTTCAGCCTCGGATTCAGAATCATCTTCTTCTTCAGAATCTACTATTGTTATTGTTTCATGATTGCTTGGCCCGGCATTTTCTTGGGTACCAGATACTTCTTCTGCCCCACAGTCTTCCTCTGGCCCATATTCTGTCAATCCACAGCATACATGATTGCACTTACTAAAACTTGGAAATCATCGAATTCTTGCTTAAAATAATGGCTTACTCTTCGGAAAAGCATATTCCCAGACTCCTTTCTCGTCCAATTCATACTTGGTCTTCAAATCAGACACATGGATCACAAAGTCTGCTTTGAACTCCAGTTCCTCCAGATCCTCCTTCGTGTAGCCCAGATACGAGCATTTCACATAGTAAGTGTCTGTAACACGCAACAATAACATTTGTAATCACAGCGTAACTCTTGAAACTTTCAAATTTTGCCCATGATGTTGGACAAGTCTGGAAACTTACCATGAATGCCCGTAACTTCAGCAGGCCAAAACCCATGACGTTTAACGATATTTCCCTGTTTGGACCTGACTTGAGGACGGATAAACACAAATAACTTCTTTCCAACAACATCCTGTTCCTTCAATTTAGGTCGCAGCTTCTCAGGAATCTGAAATTTTCAAAAACAACTATGAACTTCAAATGCACATAACAGCCACCAAAAACAAACTTGGAACGTTTTGGGCTTACATGTGTGAAGACTTCAAGTGGAGCTGGAGCTGCAAGTGATTCCTGGCTCATTCGGACCAACTTGTTCCCCCAGTCCCAGTAGCCCGAGCTCGGTTTGACCTTTTCGGTGGTAGACATAATAAAATTAATACAAGTTACGACACAACCGCCATTAAAAACTGTACAAATATTTTAAAGAATATTGGTTTTCTCAAAGCGAGTTAAACTTTTTGCACTGAAATATATTTGCAGCTGCTGAAAGCATCTAATAGAACAGCTGAACGTTTCCCTTCATTTAAAATCGACTCCTCGACTGCTGAAGTGCATTTGACTGACTGAATGGGTGACTCTACTGCTCTACCGCCAGACCACCCAAAACGCATCAAGTACTTTACATGCTTTGCGTTACACGATAAATTCCATATTTCAAATTTTCAGAGATTCCCGCAAAATTGATGCAAGTGAGCATGCGCTAGCGGAAGTTGATTTTCTTGCGTACATTTTTAGCAAACCTTGATTGTCTTGAATGTGATTGGTCGGCGGGTGGTGGTGTAGGTTGTTCTTCTTCCTGGACTTGTTCTTCTTCTTCTGATTCCTCCGATTCCACATCTTCTTGACCATCTTGGAACGAAGCCACCATTTCCGGTTCATACATTTCTAGTCCTTGCATATCCGGAATCAGGACTAGGACAGCACCAGCGCCTAGTTCCGCTAAAACATCAGGATGCACATGTATTTCATCTTCTTCTTCCGATTCCGACGGATCTACATTGTTCCAGATTTCCTGCAAGAAGTAAAGTATATGGCATGCCTGTAATACCAGCTATGTTTCTGGAAGGTACAATAAATCCAATCAAAGCCAATCAAATCAAAGGAAACAACAAATTGATTGATTACACCGCTTCCAGCCCCAAACGAATTAAACTTTAAAGCAGTTGAAAATCGTTTCCTTGTAAAATTGAGCGGTCACTTTAGCTTGAGCTTTCAAGAAATCGGGTGAGAATGGTAAATCGTAAAGAAAGTAAATCTTACAACGTTATCGTCCATTATTCAGCTGAGCCGTCACAGGAACTTTCGAAGACGAGACGATCTGATTGAAGATTCCTGCAGTCACAAACCTATCAGGTCATATAGTTTGAGCCATAGTTTGAGTTTGAGGTCATAGCGTCAAACTAATAAGGAATCCTCGAGTGTCCAGTTTGGCTTCGTCCAACCGTGTGGTAGGGCTAAATATTTCAAGTCTCAATAAGTTCTAGCCAATCTTTCAATCTCTATTCTGCCTGCTGAACAAATAGCAAACTCAACACAAGTTAATTACGTTTTCCACTCTCAATCACTCTCGTGGCTGGTTTAATCGACTTCAACTTTTAGGTGTTTAGGACAACTTTAACTTTCAACAATTACAATGCAATTATCTTTCCTTTAAGCTCTCTCACATGCGACTTCTCACGTCTGCTTCCAAACTTCGACTCTGGGGAATCTCTTCCAGTTACATATTTCACGAGATGCTGTATAAGGGTTGAGGTGGAGGAAAGTGGAGGATCATCTCAGTCAGTCGTCTTTTTTATAAACTACAGCGGGGACCGCGGGGTCGGGGCAACTTCCGCGGGAAATCCAACAATGGACGGCCCTACAATCAACGGCCGTATCAGTAGTACCAGCACAGAACAATCAACTGACAGAATCGTTAACTTCGGTACGTTATTCTGGTAGAATCCGGGATTACCTGGATTATTGGACCGACTTGTATATACGTAAAACTCCTGCTCCCTTAACTGCTTGGTAAAGCTAAATGAGTGTTGTATGCTAGCATGTTTTGCCATTAAAAAAAGTTTTGGAAAACTGGAATTCTGGACAAATTAGGTTCGGTCTCTATGAAAATGGGGTTGTTAACTGTCAACCCTGCTGGACAAGCCGGTTTTTGAGATAGAGACGTGAAATTTTGTGAGGACATCTTATTGAATGCGAAATTGCCGAACTTTAAAGCATTTCAGACCTTCCAGTGAGCATCGGTGTTGGTACCCTCAGAAAAAGGAGATTCTCAAGTTCTCGGTATAAAGCAGGCGAAGTTAGTCCTGTCCGTTATTATTTGGCGTAAGACGTTTTACAAACCCGCCGTGCTGATGCTGATGAACGTGTTTAGTAAATCGCTGATACGAGCTACGAACGAGCCTACGATTAAAAGTTTATTCAAAGAAGAAATCTAAAGAAGAAGCTGAAAATTCACAATTAAATTTTAGATTAGCTTGAAAATGCCGAAACAAAAGTGCATTTCACTCAAAGACAAAGACGAGCCATCAATCAATACTTGTATCCATCAACTTCTCAAACCATAAAATATCGACAGCGGTTTTATGATCTAACATTTTGCGACAACTAATTATATCTAAGAAATATCCTAGAATGAATCGATTAAGTTCCTAGTAAGTATAATATCCTCTCAAGTTAAGTTGAATGCGACTGACATCAGCAAAAATAGTTAAGTGAAGTGACTATCGTCCCTCAACTTTCAAAAGATACAATAGAAGTTTGAATTGTAAAGGTCTTCAAGACGCAACTTGAAGCTTTCCAGTTTCATTACTAGTCCTATAGTCCATGTAGTGAAAGTTGGTAGATCGAAAAAACACAAGTAACCGGAAGTTCTTCTCTCATTAAGGTTTTAAACAGACGATTCTACTTCTCATAGCCCTCATAATCCGAAATCTGAAAGTGTAAACAAAAGACTTTTAGATTCATGTTCCTAATAATCCTCTTTTGTTCGGTTTCAGAATCCAAAGTGTAATATCAATGTATCTTACCTCATCTCGACGAACCCTGTGAACCGGTTCCTGGGACAGCATTCTGATGGATCTGCTGTTAACGTCATTGAAGGAGCTGAGATCGGATGTTTCCAGCACTGCAGCTTGTGGTGACTCCAGTTCGCCGGCTGATTTAGGTACAGGTACTGAAAGTATCATCAAGTTTACATCAATCAGAATTCATGAATCAGAAATAACTCAAAGCGAAAACTGATTGTTTGCTTACCAGGGCTTGCCAAGACTGCTCCAAGGAACATGGCAATCAAAGCGAAAACCGCAAAGTACTTCATCTTGTTGTTGGTTCGTTGATGAGCTCACTCAGTCAGTTCCTGCTGAAGAAAATTGAAGATAGAAGATTGAAGAAGAATCAAGTGTAAGACTCTTGGCTTCTTGAATCCAGATTCTGGTTGTAAACAACCGGTGAGAGCAGCTTTCAAGCTAACTGATTTTTGTCTTGTGCTACAAGTGCTGTGTTGATTTGGTATGAAGTGGATCCTGGACATGACCGAGAATTTATACCACCGACGACTCCTTACTTGAGAACTGTCAACGTTAACGACGATGTGAAATCACCTTCTAATCACCTGGATTAAGTAGAAGGGAGATTCCGATATCCAAATTAGCGCGTGCAGATATTCTAGAAACGTTCGTGCTATATGCGCTTAAGTGTTAAAACACGTAAATGTGGCAAGTTTAAAATTTAGTCACACGATCATTATCAAATATCATGCTTTTAATTACTTGTTTTGCGTCAATTATCACCAGGTCACCGAGCCACAAACATTGAAGATCTGTTCGAGGATGCGATTCAGATTCTGTGTCCACATTCACCCGGCATCGGGAATTCTATGCTTCTAATAGAAATCGAGAGCTTCTGATCGCGTGCCTGACGACAATCAAGGTCCGGCAACGAAGCTGATTTTCCGGTCATGCTAACGTCAACACCTCACAGCGTTGTTATGTAAACAGTATATGCATCCTGTGGTTCTGCTGATTGTGAACTGCATGTTCCTTTCCTATCAAAAGTATGATTACAATTATTGCTAGTTATTAGCCATGAGGAGTTTGAACCTGTTTCACTTAAACTGTGGTAACTTTATTGTTGTTTCTATAGATAGCCTGGGAAGATTAATGAAAATGGACATGTGCGCCGCGACACCGCTGACCCTTTTGTCAACTTTTCGGGGATATTCCTCATCTACTCCGCTTTCAACGTTCTGAGGGGTGCCGCGAGGGGATGAATTCAAACATGATTGTTGCTATGGAAACCAAAAGGTAAACAAAGCGTACAATGCATCATCATGAACTTGGTTTGAGATGAAAACTTTTGCCGGCTGATGACAGCCAAATGTTGAAATGTGTTTATAAGGAATCGCAGTATCTAAATATGTTGTTGTTGTTCTATATCAGAAATGGACGACTTGGAAAAAGCATTGGTTGACATTGTTCGAACTTATCTTTCACAAGAAACTAGCGCCATCAATAACCAAGAAGTGAAGCAAGATGTGAATGGAAACACGGATATTGTTCATAATCAAGAGCCTAGTGAATCTAGCGACGCGTCGTCAGAATTTACTTCTAATGTGTATCAATGGTATGGTGTTCACCTAATTGAAATTGATGATTCATGAAATCGTGATATGTACCAAAAGTTTTGAAATATTTCTGTAGCTTGCGAGACAAAGGTGTCCTTAAGGAAGTCCATGCATTTCTACGGTACAAGCTCGTTGACGTTCTTCAAGAAAAGTACCCGCAAGTCATCAAATCAGGTTGCGATACCAAGTTTGACAGCACAGCTATAGACCTGGTTGAAGACTTCTTGATTGCTCACAAGCTGCTGTTTACCTACTCTGTTTTAGCTTCAGAGCTTAATGGCTCTTATTCTTCCAAAAGAGAAAGTGGTACGAATTTTAAGGTTCTTGTTGCATGGCGTAAAATTATTATAAACTAATCAGTATTTCAACATGTAGGAAAGTATGAAAAACTGCCGCCACGTGAAGCAGAAGCGCTCCTGGAAAACTTGAACATCCCCAGAGATTCTGTCTCAAGCAAACAGATTTTGAGGCTGTATGTGCAGGATGAGCATAGATCACTAATCGAATGCTTTGTGGACCTAATGCCAACTCCTACCAGGGATTCCAATTCCAATAAAGATCAAACCAGCTCCAAAGATTCGAGCCCTCGCGAAGCTCCTCCAAAGTCCTCTGCTGAGGACCGTCTTTCATTGAGAGGTTCCGAAGTCAAGTCTCAGAGAACTGATGTCTCCGAAGTTGATGATCTTAGTCGTTTTAGTGGACAAACTGACGATAGAGGTGGCAGCCGTACAAATGGATATAGTACAAGAGATAAAGCGTTTTTAAGAGAGAGATTGGAAGTTGAATTAACCAGGAACTACAGGAACCAGAACGAGAGCGGCGCAAAGAGGTGAGAAAATCATACCTCTTCGTATGGACACTCTGAAGAAGTTAGAAACATTGATTTGGAATTATTTCGTAGGCCCTGTGAAGACAGCAACGACCTGCAGCGGATCAAGAATGAAATTGAATCTGACCTACAGACAAAACTGGCTGCTAAAGAGGCTGAACTTGAAAAAGCCTTTTCCGAAAAACTCGCTGCTATGAAAAGGATACTGGACCAAGAGAGACGAAATTGGCTGAGAGAAAAGGCCGAATCTGAGGAGAATCTACAAGTTCAGAAGCATAAGGTCAAGTTGGGCAATGATGTTCGAAGTAAAGGAATTAACGGGCTGGCCTATGATTCACCCCAAACCGACAATTCAACCACTGATGATATTGAGGCGTTCAATAACAATCGGCATTTTAGTGCAAGGTATTCATGATTGAATGTATATTTTCTGTTTTGAACTACAAGTTTCGATTTTTATCTAATATAAGTTTCTCGTAGACCTCCAAAACCTCAACCTGTGAATCGGAAACCTCAGGTCCACTTCGACTCTCCCATGTCCAATGGCCATTACCAACAGCCCAAACTGAAGCCTCTTAGGAAGGACAAAGTTCCTGACTACAGCACAGCATCTCTGCATTTACGAAGTGTTCAAGACGACAGAGTAGCATTCTTGCAGCTATCCATGGAAAAGCAATCAGAAGAAATTCGGAAACTTCAGTCAGAGCTCCAGAGGAAGAACTCGTTGAAGGACATGGAACCTGTGAAATTGATCAACGAAGCTACAACTGTAGCCTACGACCCAGAACTAGAAACTTTCCTAGAAGAATCAAAGAGAAGATTTGCTGACATTGAACAACAAGCTGCAGCAGTAACTTCGACGCTTCGCCAAGTATTTCAACGAGCCAGTAGTAAACAAAGAGCCCCGACAGGAGCCTCCATAAGAAATTCCATTGATCCGCCATCAAGACTTCAGCATGTAATCAACCCACCAAAACCGTCTTTCCTAACCAGTCGTGGCAGTTTCCGTTCCAACTTGACGTCTTTCTTGGTCGACGACGCGATTCCATCAAATGACTTCAATTTCCCGAGTGTCTTACAATCAATGCCAAACACTGTGGCAGCTCATCAGTTTTTAGACAGCTCATGGCGGCCTCAACCGATTTCTCGCAATCCAACACTGCCTTCTGCATCTACAGCTGTTACTACTGGCCAGCAGCAGTTTTCGCCAATACCATCAAAGTTACTCACAGTTCGAACGGAAGCATCAACCGATTTAACCCGCCCACGACCGCCTCCGACCTTTGCTCCTGAGTCACATGTCACGTTCGAACTGCCTCCATTTTTACAATCTACTGCCTCTGCTAGTTCAAAAGCCACAAGCTGTTCGAACATCAACATCGACGCCTCAGCACAACTTCGATCTGCATCTAATCTGCGAACTCTTCATGGGCCAACACCGATTTTGTCACCACCAAAGCGTCTAATCGAAGTCAACGATACCGCCGAAAAAGCCCCTGACAAGATAGCCCAAGAGGTCACCTCCGATACGGACTTATCGTTAAAGTTGGCGAAACGAAGCGGGGCTTTTGTAACCTCCAAGATCCAGTCGAGGTCAAACAGCATTGCTGAAGATGAACCAGTACAAACTAGAAAGAACCGTAGTAATTCTAGAGATAAGGGTCAAGTTGTATCTAGTAATCAGTTGATGCGTGATGAAAGTGTTTCCGTGCCAGAGTTGAGCCATGCTGATGGTGGCGACACTTCAGATAACATGGCCGAAGATGATTTTTGGGCGATTTAGGTATAAATTATCTAGTGTTGTTCAAAAACAACTCGTTTTGTACTAGTGTTTTGAGAGTTTGAGATGAATGTTTGTAACGCTAAGAGTAAGAACGCAATTCGTGCACTCGATCGTAACGACTTGAAAAACTTTACTCGTCAGATATAATACATGTTTGCTGATTTATATAACATTAGATAGAAGTTAATAATACATACCAAGTAGGTACTTAACATGGTTAAAGTCTTTTTCTATGTGAATTGTAAATATATATTCAGGATCTACAGGATGGACGCCAAATGGCAGGAAATGTTTGAAGTTGACACTTTTACACTGGTTTGGATTTTGTCCGGCATAGCGTGTTCAAAAGGTATAGCTTCTTTGTCGTATGTTGAACATGCGACATTTAAGACTAGTCCATTCAGATGTATAATCACAGATTGCCGAAAAAGAACTAAGTAAGAACATTACTTTGAAACACAAGAACTGTCTTGTGTATTCTGTAACGTTGTGCTAATTACTTACTTGCAACAAAACTTTCCAGACTCAACTAACGCCTAAAACGAATGACATATATTATGAATTAAGAAAATTACACAACAACTGGTTAGGAAACAGGACAAGGAACTGGACAAGTAACAACGTAACTACCAACACTAATATGATACAGTAAATGCACAAATCAATCTGAATACAAGTGGTACATGGTGTTTCAAAATATTAACTCTCGAGCTTATTGCTGAAATAGATTAGTTAACACAACAGTACCCTGCCATACTTAGGAAGAATATATTCATCTAGACAGTAACTACAAGTTGGATGGATTCACACAAATTAGGATTACGAAGCACAATCCATAGCTTCATGTATGACAAGTCGATCTTCGTCATCATCACTGGACTCTTCCTTCATGGACACTGGGATTCTGGATGCCATGTCGATGTACGTAATGGGCCTTTTAGCGACTGGTTCAGAGTCGGCGTCTTCTTCAGCATCGTCGACTTCTTCATCAACGTCCTCAAAATTGTCGTCGTCTTCTTCATAATTTTCTTTCTCGGAATAGATTTTCTCTTCGTAGTTTCCATTGACGAAAATGTCGACATCACTGGCATACATAAACGATTGGATCTGCTCAGCTTGGACTTGAAAATGAAGTTTGATATGGTCTTTTAGCATAGTCTTGGTTGGTACAGTGTAGTCGCAGAAAGTGCAAGTGTGCTGGTTGTCTGATCCCTTCATGGCTTGACGCATATGACGTTTGCGATGCTCATCTCGAGCTTTGATTTCGTCGGTAGAGAAGGGGCAAAGGTCGCACTTCCAGCTGAATGTGTTTCGTCTTGAACTGGCCTCCTTCGGTAGAGCTTTGTCGATAGAGTTGGATCTGCTTCCAGGCTTGGAGGCCGCCTGCTCTTCTTGCTTGATCTTGCTGAGTGGTTTAGCGATTAAAAGCTCCGGCGGTACTTCGGGCTGGGTCGAGTGTTTCTTGAGATGTTGAATAAAGTTTGCGTAGTAGGTCACAGCGTAGTCGCAGACAGGACACTTGTAGCGCTGGTCAGAGCCATGAAGTCCCATGTGGACTTTGTACTGGTCACGCTTTTCGAAAGCTGAGGGACACTTACTGCACTTGTATCTCTTGCTTTTAATTCGACCGTTCTTGATGTAAGTCGGATAATTAAATTCGGGATTACCGACGAAAGCATCGTCGTCGATAACGTCTTCTTCCATGGAATTGTCCGTAGGGAGCCGCATTACCAGTTCACTAACGATCCTGTTGAGCGCTGGTTTGATGACAGTGTCAGCTGCAGGCTCAGAGTCACTAGCGTGGAGCAGTTCATGCAAAGTCAAATTCTTCATGGAATCCACGCTGTAGTCGCAATGGCGGCACTTGAAGTTGGAATTTCGCCCGTGGAATGACAAGTGCTGTGTGTAGGCTTGAACGGATGACAACTTTGCAGGGCATTTTTGGCATAGCAAGGTTGTATCAATATTGGTACTCAAACTCGTTGCAGTTTGCAGGCTGATTTTTGGCTGTGGTGCTAACAGTGACATGGACTTCTGATGATGCTGAGCGTTGCTGTTGGATCTATTGCGTTGTTTTGAAGCTTTCGGATACCGTTGAAGCAGCTGAAGTGTCTTTTGCTGGTAATCGTAGCCATGGACCTTCATATGAGACATCAGGTGGGGACTTTGCTGCTTGGCAGAATAAGAACATAAGTCGCATTGGTACTCTGACTGAGTTTGGTGGAATGTTGAATGAATTTCAAGCTCCTTTTCGTAGAAGAACCGCGCAGGACAGGATTCGCAACAATACAGGACTTTCTGGCTGTCAAGGTTGCCATTGCTGCCGTTTGGACTCAATAATAGGCTTTGAGGTATCAACGAAGTCTGCATTGGAGACATTCCATTGTGGTTTGCTTCATGATCTGCCATATCTTGGGGTTTGGCGAAAACTTGTGGACATTGGCTGCATCGGTACATTCTCAAAGGACGCCCGTTTCGCCATACCAAGACTGTTGGATGTGGTTCATCTTGGATTTCATTGGCAGTTGCCAGATTCACGCTTGCATGAAGATTCAAGGGCTGGTCATCCTCGAAGGTATCGACTTCAGGGGCGGGTGGTGACGAAGAAGCGGGAGTTGAAACTCCATGAACTCGCAGATGTTGATGAAGCAGATGCTTGTGGCTGACGGTGTAGGAACAATGGTTGCATTTGAATGGACAGTCACGTGGACGGTGGAATTGCTTGTGGTACAAAAATTGACCCTTGCTGTCAGTAACGTAGGGGCATTCGACACAGTGATACTTTTTGTGGTTTCCGGCGCCAGAACGGGGTCTCGGTGGTGTTTCTTCGGCTGTAATAGAGTGAATCGATGGTCCCTTGTCTTGGTCTAATTGGTTTAAGCGGGCCTCCCAGATGTGCCGTTCGGCATGGTCTACCAATTCCCTGAAATCCAAAAATTCATTAATCAGTTACTGCTAATTCTACGTGGTTCTTAAAATCCCATTATATCAAGTACCTCTTAGTTTGGAACGTGACAGCGCAAGTACTGCAGCTGAAGTTGCAATTGGGCGCTCCATTATCTTGCTCGATAGACCTTACATTGATACCTATTAAGGAACTATTTGTTAGAGCCATACTTAATCATCCATCAAGCATAAACTTGTCAGATCTCAAACTTACTCATTTCAGGAGCGTCATCATATTGATTTTGGTTCACAGACGTCAGATGATTTCCGCTCAAAATTGAAACAGATTCTCCTCGTTTAGGCTTATGAAGTTGGCGGATGTGCATCACCACTATGTCCTTGTTGACATTTCTAGAAGAAGAAAAATAAACAATAAACCTCGAGTTCACTTCTAAGAATCTATCTGCCGATTTTGTACTTACTTGAATGGACACTTTTTGCATTTCCAAAGTGATTTCTTGTCTTGATCTTGATCATCATCATCGGAATAAGCACCCAGTCCATTGTAGGGTTCGCCAAAGCCATTAGCGTTCGGCTTTTGAACTAGGGTGAATGTGGTCCCAAACTTGGATAGGTCGAATTCAGCCTGCAAAAACAATAATTTTCATTAACACCCAAAACTCCTATAAAACTTAAACCCGCATGATGTATCAAATTACCTCTGGCAAAGACACGTGTCCACCAGACAGGATTTTCTTCTGAAGAATCAAAGTACTGCCATTGTTGTTATTGTTGCTAATGGGTCCTTTGCCGGAAGCTCCATTGGCTATAATTGGAACCAGTGCCGGCGGAGGTCTCTTCCCACTTTCGTCACTCTTGACTGACTCACTCGGCGACGAAGTTCTTGATGGATACGGCGCCCTGGTCAGCTTTGGCAACGCAGCCCTAATCCCAGGACTGCCCTTGGGCGAAGGCACAACCTCCCGTCCAGGACTCAATTCCATGGCGACATCAGTCCTTTTATTAGCAACAGTGCTGCAATCTGGTATCTTAGAATCCGCTGAATACTTGAGCTCCATCATCACAAGGTATCGATCATAGTCCCGGTAATTCCTCTGCCCACTCTTATTCGTCAGTAAGACCTTGGCCTGCAAATGCTGAGGATCTCGGACAGCCTTCAACTTGATATGCTTAGTGATATCCCACTTCCAGTTGGACTTGTACGAACATTGAGAGCATCCAAACGGCTTTAGATTATAGTGGCCAACGATATGAACATGGAATCGCGACGCCGTCGTTGCCCAAAACCCACATCCTGCCTGCGGACATCTGAACACTTTCCTGGTCTTTGTAACACTGGCGTCTTGATCTGCATCCTCCAGATTTCCTTGGTAACCTTCATATTCCGCTTCGTCCAACTTTCCCAAATGAACTGCTCCAACTCCCGGCTCCATCTCAAACCCCACAAGGTCATCCGAACCCCCACTCACGTCCATCACCTCCTGACCTTCTTCTTCCGCCAAGTGGTTCCAGACAAAAATCTTGTTCTGTTCCTCTTCTTCCTCTTCTTCAGCCTTGCTCGCTTCAGTACAAACAGCCATGTGTAGGGCCAGGTCAGCACTGGTCTTGCACCGCTGGCGACAATACTGACACCGGCTGGAACTTGTGGTGTTGTTCACAAAGCAGGACTTGAGTAGACTAGCTCCGTTCTCACTTTTCCCCGCTGCCAACTTCTTGGTCAGCTCGTCAAGCCCTAACTTCCGCTGCTCCTTCTTCTTTCGAAGTGGCTGCTCCGACGACGTCGATCCTTGTTGACCGTCTTTCGGCTGCAGAGCGAGCGTTTGCAGAAAATCCATTTTGTAGCCTTCGTCCGAGGAACTCAATGTCCGTTTCCTGCTTTCCTGCTGCTCCTGTTTTCCACTATCTTTCGTGGACAAGTCCAGCCCATTCTTTTGTTCCTGCAACATGAGCAATCCGCCCAACGCTTTTTCCAAAGCAGACGGACTCGTGTTGATGACAACTGTTGCCGTCGTCGTCGCCTGTTTGCCCGCCTTATCTCCTTTGCTCAAATCGAAGGGCACCGCACTATTATCAGTTGCGGCAATTCCATTCATCTTGCAGTTGTTGTTGTTGTTATGGCTTCTGCTGCTGCTACTGCCAGCGACAACAATCTTCTGGCCCGGGTAGCTTGAATGATGATTTTGCAAATGCACAGTCAAACTCTGCTTGATATCCGCCGTAAAGTTGCACAATGGACAATGTAAATCCCCTTCACCATTATGATTCTTGTAATGTCTATCCAGATTCCACTTGTACGGAGTCTTAAAGTCACAAAAGTCGCACTTGATCAACGGCATTGAGTGGTACTTGACATGCTTCGTGTAGCGAGCCTTGACGTCTGTCACGTAACTGCAGGTTCCACACCGAAAAAGGGTACCGTTGTCTGAATCCGAGTCGGTTATCGCCAGTGGTTTGTTGTTCCCCTTTGACTTTTTCCGATGCTCCTTGTCGGATCCTTCATGTAAACTGTGGATGTAATAAGGATCCACTGAGCTCAGCCCGAGAACCTCCATTCAGACACCTGGAGAAGACACAAAGTTAAACTGAAATTAGTACAAGTTTCCAACAAGAAAATCATTTGCTCTTTTACACTCTTGCTTCATTCACCTCCAACCAACAACTGACTGACACCATAACGACGCTTTGGAGGATTCGCGTTTTCTCTTGTCGTTCTTGCATTGCCGCTATAGCAACATGAGGCTGTTGTTGAATTCCCTCAAAAATTCCCGCAATATAACAACAACAGCTTCTTGTGCCAACCTCTCTTGTTCTAATTAGACGTGTTTCATCGCTTATATCTGTTGACTCTGGTCAGGCTGTCCCAGCAGCAGTAGCTGGGAAACTTGCTAATTTTCCTCCAACAACCTTACACAAAAATGTCGCTTTTTCCCACATAGGAATTCTTCAATCTAGTAGAAACTCGGCAGAATAGTTTTCCTAGAACTACCTAAACTTCTCACATTTTCAACAGCAACCTGCTTCCTTCTAGCCGCCGGCTTGGTCATCCAACAGACAATGAAGCTAGTAGAAGAAACGTTTGCTTGGAGCTTCTAGCGTTCTATGAATCCCAAACTTTCCTTGTTCTACGCTTACAATACGTGGCTTTCTATCAGAGCCCACCTGAGTTTCTCGTACGTACACAACGACAACAACAGCCAAACCTACACTTTTCACCTACTAACTAAAGCGAACAACCTGACATTTCCAGTAGCGCTGGATGTTCCTAGTATTTGATATTAGCTCCAACCCATGTACTTGGCTAGAATCGCCTCCTACGTGCCCATTTTACATACGCTTGAAACATCCCTATCGCTGTTACATACGACGGCAGCGACTATCATCAACAACGACAGCAAACATTCAGTTCAAGCTAATAACTATACGTAATATTCGCAGCAACTTCCTCTTACACCAAGAGTGTTTGCAAATCCGCAAAAACGCTCCCTAGCTCCTATCATCAGTTCCATTAACGACAATGTGCTAAAAACTTGGGTTGGCGCTGCTGCTACAAGAGTTGCAGCGTCTATAGCGACGCTGTTGCTGCTGCGCTTCTGCTGTTCAAGGCAAAACGCTGAATCCAAACATTACCAGTTTTAACAACCTCATCATCTCCACCCACCCACTTTGTCCCATCATCTTCTTATTTTCATGTCCATGGAGTTTTCCTACTAACACACATTTCAAACTGTCCGTAGTTTTGTACGCCTCCGGCAACGCTTTGCACAATTACACTCTCAGAATTACGCAATCTCAACAACGTAATGCAATTCACTATCGTGTTTTCGTTTTCATACTTGAATACTTGTCATCTTCAAACCAAAGAATATGGCTTTAACAATGGCTGAATCTTCAACGACTTCGGCGGTCACAGCTACAATGTCATTCCAACAAAAAATCCATTCTTTTCAACAATCTTCACCAACTTGGTTATAACTAACAATGGGTTCTGACAATTGATTAATAGCCCTTGAAGCCATTTGGAACAAAAACCAATCGAATGAAATTAATTAACACGTTAATAAAATAGATACGAGAAGTTCAACTCACAAGCTCCATTTTGATGTTCTGATCCATTTTTGAAAACAGCAACGACAAAAGAGTTTAATTTTCAGGGACTTTGATTGACATAGCCACTCGATTAACCCGCCAAAAAATATGCACACATTGACGATACAGCGCACTCGATGGGTGGAAAACGAAGGGAGGCGCGGGCAATTTTCCGCTTTTCAATCCATCAGTATTGACATACGAATTTTATAGGTAAACAAAACAGAAATCCAATTTTCGCTTATGCACACAAAAACACATAAAAGGGTCAATTCTGCAATAACTTGCAATAGTTTTTGATATCCCGGGTATTTCGCTTCAGTCAATACATACAAGTGTGTTCACACGAAACTTGATCGGGGTACGGTAGAATCATAAATTCAGGTAATTTCTCCTGTTTGTTTACATGGGGTTAACTGGATAACTGAATGCTTCACTTGTGGGTTTTCTCTATTATAGATTCGGTGAAGAACTGAAACAAGCTAAACTGGATGCCGTATATTCAGAAACGAGTAACGACTGGACAATATTCATAAGAAAATAAAGTCTTTGACGTCTTGGACACTGACAGCGATCGTCGTAGTGACAGTCTGAACGGTAACAAGTCTAGAACCCAACTGCCGCCTGGAGTTGTTAAAGTTGACGTATTACTACAACATTAAAGTGAATGACTAACTGAATGATAATGTTGTTGTAGGAGAAGGAGGACCACCAGATATTGCAGATGCCACAACCACATACCTTCCGTCGTCCAAGTCGAAACAAGATCTGTGTTTTATCATAGTCGAGCTATAGGGATCTATCCTGGCCAAAAGAGTCTTGTTTTCAGAGCAAGAGAGATGCTGGTTTTATGTAAAGCCTATGACGATGACGGTAACAACCATCACAACTGGTCATGTTCCTTATGGTAAGGTCCCAGCATAAGATTATTCATGTTCCCCCAAACCTGGGCTAACCCACTACCAACCTGCTTATTTTGATACCTAGCAAGAGCTGTAAGAAGAAGGCTTCAGGAGAAGCCCCTAAGAATAGCCATGGTTGCTGCTACCACAAAGACTCCAAAGAGGATGAAGAACTGAAGAAGAGGAACAACAACATCCGTTGCCGCCTCTACAGCAACAACCTTCTTTTACAAAAACAAGAAGGGGAACAAGATGGAAGAAGAAGAAGATGATTCGGAGCTGGAGATGACCCTGGTAGTTTGGACCTTTTTACTCAGCTCTCAAGATACAGACAAAAGAATCAACGAGCCTCCAGGAAGGACAAGTACCTGGAACTGTAGGACAAGGAGATACTAAGAATGCGTGTATTTGCCCCTAGGCGATTTAACTGGAAAACGATGGACACGAGAAGGTTTTAAGAAGAGATACTGGAGGAAAAGTTGGTTGGGCAACTTGGGAAAAACGTCGCTACCATATTGGCGAATTTTTTGCCGTCGACACCACGACCGCCATCATCAGATGTCCATCCAACCTTCGCCAACATCTTTCAGGGTCATAAAGAAGAGCATTAGGTCGACGAGACCAGATGACGATGATGATGCAAGTGAAAAGGATGAATGCTGTCCATGAATGGGATGCGGCAATAAAGGCTCATTGTCATATTGGCAAAAGCGTTGTCGTTGGCATAAAGTTCTGGTGCTGCTACCACCACCACCTACTACTACTGCAACATTCGGTTCGATTCGAAGCGTGGGCAATGAGAGAGGAAACCATATACATATCTGCGTTCAGAACAAGTACGGCGGAGCTCGATTCAAAAGTACTTTCGCGATCCCACACCAAAGTGTATGACAACGGCGACGGAGCGATATCGCGAATTCTGCTAGCCTTGCTTTGCTGCTCCTACTCGGTTGCAGCTACAAGTTTTCCTCAACGACGACAGCCACAAACCATGTGTGTTTATCTGGTTTCGCTATTTGGAACATGACGTATTTATGCTGCGTTTGCTGTTGGAGCCAATGATACGAGCTTCAACCCACATCCTTCTTCTCCTGAACAACATGGCTGTCAAAGATACTCGTCAACTTTGGTGGCGCCTACAACAAGTGGAGAAATGTACGGCTTCGTCCTCTACAACTTCGTCAACCGGATGCCGATATCCTGCTTAAGACAGTTGGTCATGGTGGTTCGCAACCTGGATTTTACAGAGAGACAAGGAGGAAACCGCAGGAAGGATATTACACAAGTCAAATGTCACATGGGTTTCTACAGCGACGTTTGCCAATTTTAGCACCGACATCCAATTCTACCTACTCCACCTGCGTACATCTCCACGCCTACAGGAACTTGTAGGACTTGATCGGAAATAGCGAGTTTGCGACAGGAACTGAAAGCGGCTCAAAATACTGAAAATACGTTAGTCTTACTTATGAACGACAGCCACCAACGACGACCAAAGACTCAAAGACGCTAGAAAAAATGAGGACTTCCTCTGAACCAGTTTTCGAATTTCCTGCCACTCATGCAGCTACTACCGCCAATGCCATGTGTCCAAATCTCTAGTATTTTTACCCTCTACCTTGATCTTATTTCCCGTTGCCGCCGTCCCTCCTACCCGCTTCGTGGATCGAACAAGAACGAGTATTTCAGCAACCGTCTCTTGTCTTCCACGGCTTCATCCTGTCACCCACACAAGAAAGCTAGCGAATCCGTCCAAGGACATCGGATTCGAAGAATATCATCTACAAACTTCCTGTTGCTTCCTCGCGCCTCTTTTTCGCTCAACACCGACTAGACCGTCTATTTGGCAAACTCACCTTTGCCCCGAAACTGTAAGATACGGAATTCCAAGGAATTCTATCAACTCTCTTCTCTATATAAACACTACACATGCAAGAAACATAACCAATCTAATGACCGAATTCTTTTAGATTCATCGGATCTGTAGCAGACCTTGATAAAAGTATCAGCTACTTGACGTCACAACTTCCAAAGAAGTAGCTTGATAGAATCATCATAGAAGATCAGCGGCAACAGCAGCAGTAGATTACAACCCAGCCTAGTGTAATGATCCGGAACATTATTTCTCCGAGAATCGACAGACATACAAGTACATGATGTGACCTGTGCCTTGATCGTCTCGACGTTCTTCTTTGGCCCAATTTAATTGCATGGCCTTAGCATCAGATGATCTCATGTTCATCCAGAACTCCATGATGGCCCTGACTGCTTTTTGTAACAGCTTCAAATCTCCCGAATTCTGCCCCAGCCTTAGCTTGCACCAACCTTCAACTATATACTACAACCTAGCCATCAGTCATCAGCTCAACCCAAAACAGCATACAGGAAATCAAAATCCTATCGGTTCCATCCTCTAATGTCCCTCTCTCTTCCCACTTCCTCTTCCTCGGATTTTTTGCCCGGTTCCCATGACAACACTAACCCTCGTCGCCTTCTTCCTGGACGCATCCTTATGCCTGCAGATTCAACCATCATCGTACCTAAAAAGCAGGAAATAAGCTCGTGTCCAAAGAAAAATACAAACTTTTTATAACGAAGCTCGTGTCCCGGATCCCCAACCCACTATACACCTTCTTCCACGAACCAGCTCCCAACTCGGAACCTTATCAGATTCATCATCTTTCATATGTAACCCAAGTTGGACGTCTGTCGCAGCCGAAACCCGGTAGACTCAAGTAATTACGTTTTTCGCGTGTGCCGCCGCCGCCGCCGCTTCGTCCATATGAAAACCTATCTCTTTTGTACCGACCCGAAAAAGCAGAACAAAGAGGGAAAGTCTCGTCGCACTCACGCTCAGCTCTGAAACCTATTTCCTGGCCTACCCCAAGGCTTATGGCAAACAACAAACTAAGAGGGAGAGACGTAGAGGAAATCAGCCCGAATTCGGTAAAAACAACCCTCCTGGAACAAGAGTAGGGGAATCAAATGGAACAAGGGATGATCAAGATGAAAAGTTCCTACCGTTGCAACCCCCGGTCTCTGATGGATTGGGGGAGAAGAAGACCTCAGCCAACAGTTGCTGGTTCAGCTGAATTTCAGCCTCGTACCTCATACCAACGACAAAACCAGTTCCAGGACTCGCATACGCAAGTGAACTTCAACCGTTGTAGTACCCTTGGTTGAGAGGGTGAGCGAACATCAACAACAAAGCTGCTGGTGACGACTGATCTAACCGGACCACTTCTACTACTTTTTCGATGGATGAAATGGATGAACATGACATACGGATGAAGATCAAGGGAAAAAAGGCGGCTGTCGAATCCACCGCCACGCTTACGCTTTCCCCGCAACAGATGTACAGAACCGACAAGGGAAAAGCCATAGGAACCGAAAAGGGTTCTTGGTCAATTTAGATACACGTTATCATCCTCTTGGTTCCTAGAACAGACTCCAAGCCCGAAACTCCCTCGTCGCCGTTGCGAGACTTTGAAGGCCTACTACTACATACGCCAGCGAATATTTCCCCCAACGACAAGGACTGTATTAAGGGAATATCTTTCCATTCCGGTGATGACTCATTCGATACAGAAGAATCTTCGCCTTCCCTGGTTGACTGAATCCACCGAAACCGAAAATAAAGCCCTGAACCGATGGCAACTTGTGTCCTCAAGATACACCATTGCGGCCATATTCGCAACCAATTTTTGGATATTGAACAAGCTCACACCTCAAAGCGCATTCAACATACTTGATGCTCCGGCCATGGAAGAAGTCCATAAGACCCAACACCAACCAACACCTTCAAGAATACACTCCAACGCCAGCCGACAGCAAGTAATTCCATTATGTGCATCACCTTGCCTCGATTTTAGCCAATCCCATATCCGTCCGTACCAACTCAGCTTTATTAAGACAGTCTTTTTTGGCATCATTTTTGCTTACAGTGCAATATTGTCCAAGGTCGTCCTTTTCACAACAACCGCCGCAGCGTCCA
>JAQGBJ010001364.1:0-23839 GCA_034698345.1 Sphaeridia pumilis | reverse complement strand
ACAGCAAACTCCGTAGCCAAGATTCATGATGCATGACATAAGAACCCCTTTTCTCCCTGCTCCTTTGCCATTCAATACGGAGAAAGTTGCCTTTTCCTAATATTCAATACGCCATCAGATAATATCTCTTTGGCTAATTAATTTTCACTACTCTGAAGGTTAAACACAAGGGTTGCGAGCTTCTTATGTTCATTCTCAAGTTACCCGACTTTAGCCAGCGGTTCCCAAGGTTAATATGCTTTTATGGCCCCTGTAATCAACTTTCACTCTCTGCTAATGGCAAATGGTCCTCTGGTTTGGCAATATTGGTTACTGGAATTGCAATTCCCGCTCATTAATTACCTGTAAGCGAGAGAACGTCAGGTGTGCCTCGATCTGAAGAGCAGGAGCTGTCGGCATGGTCGTCGTTGGGGTTGTGGGCCTCATCTGAAGAAGCTGAGGATGACTCTTGGCGACGTTTCTTAAAGGACTTCGAAGACGAAGTTGTAGAACATTTCATTTTGGTGATTCTGCTTCCACTTTCATCTTGGATGTCTTGAAACCGGCGTTTCTTTTTGCTTTTTTCGTATCTAGCGAAACTTGGTTCTTGTTTCAGTACTTTTTTACCGTTTCTCCAAACAACTCCTCGACCTCCACTACTGTCAGCTTCGCCAACTTCAGTAGATTCAATGTCAACAGTTTCTTCATCATCTTCGTCTGAATCTTGTGGAGTTGCGGGCCGTTTTGGAAGTTTCCGCTTCAAAGTACCATCGACCATCATTGACGACATGTCAAAGGGGTATAGTTTAGCGTTTGAAAAGTCCGGAGTTGCTCCCGAGGCAGCGCTCAGGTCTTCAGGGTACACGGAACCGTTTGGAGGTCCTCCAACAACAAGGCCGTTGTTGTTGTTCAGCCAGGAGAACCATTGCTCCGCGGCATTTCGAAGTCCTCCCACAGGCTTGAACGCCGAAGTTCCATTGATCGGTGGAGGCGGCAAGGTTTCTGGGGATAGGCCACCGGCAGATTCAAACAGTTTACTGCAGCTTGGTCCAAAAGGATGAGTGCTGGTATTAAAGGGGAAGATTGGGCGTCGGAGCCATGGAAGTGCCAAGGGATGGAATGGGAAAGGGCCGCTGGGGGTGTTTGAAGTTCTTGATGATTGCTGAGCTACTGAAGTACCAGCCGAAGCTGCGACGGCAGCGGCGGCTGCCGCCGCTGCTGCAGCCGAGAAGCCTGGATTCCAGATATCAACCATTCGATTTTGGGCTCCTATTGGATTTCCAGGTGGTTGAAGGCCTGCTGAAGTTGGCTGGATTTCTTGGCCCAACAGCCCTTGAGAAGAAAGGTAAGGAGATTGTGGCGTCGAAGGGTTGAAGGTGATGGAGGCAGGAGCGTAGGTTGGTGGTGGTGGTACCACCACCGGGGCAGAACGAGACAAGTTGTTGGCAGCGGCGGTGAAAGCTAGACTTGACGGCGAAGAAGAGGAAATGAACGAGGGTGAATATTTTTCCCGGGTATTTCGCATGTCGGGCTTGGGTATAGTGTGGTGGTGGTGTTCCGAAGACGAAACAGGAGGCGAAGAGCGTTTGACCGCTGAAGCCTTGGTGGCCAAACCATTGGAACTGTTGGGCGGGGGCGAAGGCATGGAGCCGGCGGCGAGGAGCCTTTTGCGGGTTCCACCGTTGAACATGGCTTTGACGTCCTCCCAAGCATGGACAATCTGTGCAGTCATGAGACCAGGTGAGGACGAAGTTTCCACCTTTTGAAATCAAGTTTGCTTACAGGTTCACATTGACGAACTTTACAATTTTAATCCAGGTCTATTTTGGGGTGAAATGCAAGTACTTACCTCTTCTGGCGGATCACCACACAACTTCAAATGCCGTCTCCAAGAGTTAAAGTTGGCAGCGTCAGGCTGAACGTATCTTGAATCAGGAAGGCGATGCGAGTGGAATATAAACTTGTTGGGCGAAAAGAAGAGCTGGCAAAAAGTACATCTGATGCACTTCGCTCTGGATGAGTTGTAACGCGAGGGGACGAAGGCGCCCCTGCAGCCCCAAGCACACTCGTGGTAGACTTCGAACGCAAAGTTTTCTGGTAGCTGTTGAAACCAAAAGTCTTATAGTTTTTTTCTTTAAAATTCAAAAACCTTATAAAAACCACATACCTGTGGCGGAGCATGGTCTCCAAGAAAACTCTGACACAACCGTTCAGCCTCCCGCTTCGTAATCATTCCGCACCTTCGCGAAGTCACCGGCATGGCTCCAGCCCTTCGAAGAATTTCCAGCTGCACCGGAGTACATTGGATGCAGGTGATTCCAAGCGCAACCCTTCGGTTATGGATTTCGTTGTAGCTGAATTCCTTGAGCAGGGTGCTGGAAATTTGAGCGAGACACAAACGTTCTTTGCCGTCCATGACCAGAGACACTATTGGTACTCCGAAGAGCATTACAGTTCCAACCTGCCCCAGTCAAAAAAAAATATTTTTCAAAATTAAGTTCCTGCAAAAATAGCAATCTTCGAAACCTTCAATTACCTGATTCTGCTTCGGCTCATTTTCAATACACCCGCCGCGACCTCCTTTGCCCTGCTGACCGAACCCGCTGATTTTGCTTTCGTTCAGCAGTCCAATGTCGGTCAGCGCCGGGTCACAAGCTTTCAACTTCTTCTTGCTCCTCGCAACAGCAGCACTGGTCACGACTTCCATTTTGGTTACTCGAGTAGCTGGATGGAATCCCTGGGCACTTGTTTCTTGGATTCTGTCCCAGTGTCTCCTTCGTCACCCACAATTCCAATTATCCGTCGACAAGTCGAATCGTCCCCTTTCGCCCGTAAGCGGATTACGGGTCCTTTAATTTACAAAATCTGACTGCCTCTCCTTTGAACTTGAACTGGCTGCTGAAAACAAGCCACAATACCATTTGGCAACAGGTTAAAACAGTTATCAAACGCCCGGCTCTTGTTGTTAATCACCCGCTTGTGTCAAGTCTGTAAACGAAATGCGAGCTTTGTTCCCGGCTCTTGTTATATATCATTGAGGTTTTAATCCTCTGTTGATTCCCGGCTAACGATGAGAGCATTCAACGTTGGCAGACGCAGAAACACCAGCAACACCAACTGGCATTCAACTCGCCAAAAGGGAAACCCGGGCTCGGATTTGTTCTTGTTTCCCCAACCTGAAAATTATGTACTCCTCTCGGAAACTGTAAGCAACCCGAAAAGCCCGGCTACCGACAGGAGTTTCTCCGATGTAATCAACACACGTTTCCATTGACAGAGAGAGTTTGCGGTGGGAGGGGTTTACTGCATGCCACTTCCTTCCGCCGGGTTCGGGCCAGACCCCTTGCGTGCCTATTGGCTCTTCGGTTTCGTCTCCCGGGGTTCTGACGCCACCTTTTTCGGTATCTAAAGATCATCATGGTTCTATCGATGTCTGCATTCGCAATCCAAAGTCTTCGAGTCCAGGAAGTCGAGCATCGGGAAAAAATATTTGATCCTCAGGCTAATCAGATATTGATTTTGAATGACCAACACTACAACAACTTGTTATCATCTGGTTTAAGCTCGTGTAGTAAATAAGCCGGATTAAGTTGATAAAGGATGGGATGGACGCCTTGTTCATTTTCTTGGGAAACTAAATATACATGTACTGAGTCAACAGAACAGATTAAGAAATCTTGGCCATTTATAAACATATCTCGAACCTGGAACTGGATGAGTCTCGTCAAGTGGGAACATTCGACGATTCGATACAGACATAATAGCCGTCTTCTCACATGTTGTTCATGGGTTTTGATCCGGTCAATTCGGCATCTGCAAGAATTAACAGCAGCTCCTCCAAAACGCTGTCTAGTGTGGAAAGTCACGTGACTTTCAGTAACGCCTCCAAACTGATTGTTGAAATAGAATCAGAAGAGCAGCTTTTGACTTCTAAAGTTCTGAAAAAATTCTGTTAGTTACATCAATTTACTTAGTTATTTTTCAAACCTCTGTACTATGGCTGCTCAGTATTTGACAGTGTTAGGGTTAATGGTAACGGTGCTTCTACCAGGACGTACCAGCGCTTATAGCATCACGCTGGACGTGAGCGAAGACCTCTTCATGTCCTGGAAGCTTCAAGGCTCCTACATGTACACTCCAGACGGAAAAAGTTTGCAAATGTTCAAAGAACACTTGCCAGAAGACTTTAGTTACAAAGCGTTGCGAAATGCCAAGGGCTTGTGGCTCGTTATACCTGATGTTGACAACAATGTGGAAAACCCTGAGCGGGTCAATACTAGTGCTACATTTATGTGTTCTGCAAGTGCCCAGCTTTTTGGGTCTGTCCGAATAACTTACATGATGCGAGGACATTCTGTGATCAACTTGTATTCGGGCTTTGCTACTAACGAACCTACTTACACAATTCTGACTCCGCCGAGTCATACTTATGAGCTTGTTAGTACAGAGATACCTTTCGATCAGACTGGACGCGTAAGTACAACAGTAATAGCTTTTCAAATATATATAAACCCTAACAAGGACTTGATGACCAGTAAACATGTTATTGATGTCAAAAATGTCAAAAAACCACAACAAAGCTAAAACTTAACTAACTATCGATACCCTCTACAACGCCTGGCTTTTCATCTTCCGCCTCAAAATCTTCAAGATCGAAAGCCCAACCGAATTTACCTTCTAAGAATTTACAAAATCTTTCAATCTTAGATCTTAACTTTGATCCTGCGCTATGACATTCCATGATATTCTGATTCAAGTTCTGAACACAAGCATAGACTACGTTACTTCTGGTTACAATATCCGTAAAGAGGTCTGCGTGCATTTGGCATATTTGAAAGTAGAGGTCGGAGATGAAGTTGAAGTAGAGATCTTGATATTTCACGATGGCTCTTTCCGAGAAGGATATTAGCTGTATCAAGGATTTCCAGTGCTCGAATGACGCAAAGTTTTGGCCGACCAAGAAGTTGATGAACGAGTATTGTACTTCTGCTAGAAAATCTTCAGGTCTGCAAAAAAATAGGCATTTATGCACATTGAAAGTGATAAAGTACTATCGAACAATCGACAAGTGACACTCACTTTTTGTAAGTAGAAAATAGTGTTTCCAGCTTGTAGCTGCTGTCAATAGAATGCTTCGTTATCTCGGCCGGTGTTGCTCCTGGTGGATAGTTTTCGGTCGGTATTCTTGAGTAATTGATTTTTGAATCCGGTTCCTCTGTCATTTTCGGCAATTTAGCTTCAGCTTCTTCTAGTTTACTTCGTTTGTAGCTGACTTCCGGGGTTGATTGATCTTGGTCTAAAATCAGTTCCGGAGCTGACAGAATTCTTCCACTTGGAGGTCCCAAACTTGATAACGTCTCAGCTAAAAGAAATTGAAAAATCGGTAGATCACAATAACTTTCTTACATTGTGAATCAGTATGAACTACATATCGTCTTCTTTTCCTTACACGTAAGTCTATTGGTTAGCGAAACCCAGGTTCTCCACAGATCATAGGGATATGACCCCAAGAACTTGTCCAGCTCTTTCAAGTTTGCTCGAATCCTTTCAAGATCCTCCTCACTAGCTTCTGAAAACATACAAGATTTATTACATTTAGTCAAAACCAAGTTCCAAAAACGTCTCAACAAATCATTCAACCTAATAGACGCTCATACCTCTCATCTCAATGTCTTCCTTCAATTTGTTGTACTTCCTCACCACAATTTGTCTTTTTTCAAAATACTGGAAGAACCCTGTCCGAGGAGCTGTGTTTCCTTCTTTGTTGACAGCACTGAAATACAAAACAGTTGCCTTACTTGAATTTCGGTTTTAAAACCCTTAAATAACTTCAAGATTCAGCGAAACCCAAATTACCTGAAATGAATAAAGTGAAGTCCTGGGGGAATCATCTTGATACCCTTGAACTTCTCTCCCGTGTTCCAGCTCTGCATATCGATTCCAACTTCAGTCCCAATGGGAACGTCGAGGAAAATCAAAATACCTCCTTCTTCGAACAGTTTCAAACTTGTTTCCTGGGACATTTCCATCTTGAAGAACTTGGTTTTCTGTCGGAATCAGTTCGCACAATCAGTTATAAGCAATTAAAGTAAATACAGATCAAATATTGAACTTTTCTTCCAAATTTTACAATCACTCACAGTTAACTCACGAAATTACGTTCCGAGTCTCATGTAAACACTGCACTCCCTCCGAAAATTTAAACCTTTCCAAGGATATCTATGTAGCTTTCTTCCGCGTGGAGTGATACAATCCCAACAACGTTTTTTCCTTGTTCTTCGTTTGGGCTTCAATTCAATATGAATCCAAATTTAACAAGGTTTTTGTTTTTTCGTTTTACAGTTCGTTATCGAAACCAACGTTACCGGAACCGCATCAGACTCTTTTATCCTCATCGACAAGATTGTCGCCAACTTCATGGATTCTCCAACCAGACCACCGAAGCCTCGTCCGACAATCGCAACGACCACTTCAAAACCCACTCCGTCGCCCATTGTTGCTGGCTCCAGTCACCCTGAAGTCTTTTCAAAACTGTTCATTTTTTCTTTTATCTTTTTGGCTCCCAAAATCATGACAACTGCCAGCGTTTAGACTCCAACCGCAACCCCGAAGGCCAAGTCGAAGCAACCTCTTTTTAATGATCTGATTCAAAATATAATCACCTACTGTTTGTCGTTTACCAATTATTTACAGCAAAACAATGTTTTCTCACTAGTTTGTAGTTTTAGCGTTAAAGACTGCCGATTGCTAAAAGTGTGCTAGCAAACTGCCATTGTTGTTCATTTCAAAGTTGATTAGCTCCTTCCTGTTTCATAGAAATAACAGTGAAAGCTACACATAAACTTGTTGAAAAAATACCGACCTAGTAGCTAAATAACCTACGAATTTCGTGACCTGACCTTATCGGCTCAAGCCTCTCTTACTTTTCGAACTTTTTGTGAAAAACGTTGATTGAGCCAATGCCGTAGCCTCAAGATAGACGCCGCTACACGAGCGCCCGCGGCGATCAGCTGTGTTTACAATCCTCCACACGCAGATCGGCTGTACATTTCTCGTCCATTTTCATTGTGAGCAAACACTATTTCGAGCCTTCTATCTTTCTCACGGACAAATATAGCGCTAAGTAATATGCTAAGTGCTTTGTCATTCCAAAATGGCCGTCACCCTCATTGTCTCAAGTAACTTGGCCAACAATTCTGCCAAGACTAACAAGAACCAGTTTTACAAACAAATAATTTACGACAACAAGCCTGACACTGATCGACTTCAGTCAAGCTCCTCCAGGTTCCGAAGTCTGTTTCTGATTTTCAGTGTTCTGATTAGTATCAGTTTGATCGTAGCTGCCATAGCTCAACATAGACAGTCAAAGAAAATGACGGCGATTCTTCAGACTATTGCAGGCGGTTCTCACGAAGCTGCTCCGTATCAAGTGATTCGCAGCATTTCCGAGGTACACTATTCTTCAACATTACTTTAAAACATTTACAATACAAAAAAGCTTTACCAGTTTTTACTGATTACTGAACTCCATTCTAGGACATGGAAGAACGCCGGTATCCCGCTCAGCTATGGGTCACTACCGAAGAACTGAGGGACGCAAATTCCTATTCCGATATCAAGAGCGGCATGTTCTGGCAGCTTTTCGGCTACATTACTGGACAGAATGATCAAAGTATGCTTTTGGAGCCATTCAAGCTTTTGATTTCATAAATATATGTTGTCCTAATCGAAAAGGTCTAACATTTGTTTGTATTACAGAGAAAAAGATCGACATGACAATACCGGTCAGCACCAAAGTGGTAGCTGCCAACAACGACCAATGGAACTACCAAATGGGCTTTTACCTTCCCAAAGCTTTTCAGACTGATCCTCCTAAACCGGAAGATGGCAAGGTGACTTTTCAAACACGAGATCTCCATGTGTATACAAAGTGAGAATTGAGCATTGAATCGATCTTTTACTGAATTCTGATTCTGAAACGTTGAAGCTTATTGTCGCTTTTGTATGCGCTTTCAGGAAATTCGGGGGCTATGCTTCAGAATCGGACTACAATGACAATCTAGAGAAGGTTCTCGAGTACCTCAAGAGTTCCAACATTCCCATCAAAATGTCTGGAGGTCATCCCGTACGCTTCTACGTTGGCTACGACTCGCCCCACAAGTTTTGGAATAGAAAGAATGAGATCTGGGTTGCTGTTGAAGACGTATCTTCTCAGGGTTAGGATAGATTCGATATAGTTCAAGATTTTTCATTACCAAAAGTTTCTAGAAGTTAAAAAACTAGGCTACTACGTTTTGATAGAACTTATTATCATAATCATGTACAAGTAGTTTCAGATTACAAGCAAACCTACAAACAGGTGGTTCACCTCGGACTTGATTTTTGGAGAAATTCCTTTCAAATCTAGCAAATTCAAGAGCCTACACAATCAGACGAATCTCCTCGACTGTAACGACTACTGATTTGATGAACGACTTAATAAATTGTACATCTCTCAATAGCCGCACTGCCACCTTGTCATTATCAGACACAACTTGACCCCATAAAACGTCGTTGTTTCTCATTTAGCTCATTCTCTCTCCATGAATGCGGATACGCCAAAGTGAAAGTTTTTTCCCCATAACATTATCAACTTGAACTTGACTTGCCAATATTACCATAAACGGTTGCAATTTTTCATCATCCGTCAGTCATGCTTTTTCCAATGGAAACCAGATTCCCTTCAAATCTTGTGTCCAATCTCATCCACATTTTTGCGACATTCCAAATCCTTCAGGATCGCGTGTTGCAATTTTACACCTTCGTTCACAAGATTCGCGACATGAGTCGATTGCGCTTTCTTTGGCAGCAGTGGCTCAGGTAGACCTAAACAATCTATGCAAATTAGCCTTCTTACTTGGCAAATAAACCTACCTGACCACCTTGTCATTACCATTACGAATTATCATCAACCAAATCGCCATCGAATCTTGTAACCTTTGAACACCGGTTCATCATCTATGTCTTCAGCAACGCACACCTGTGATTTGGCTTCTTTGCGCTCAAAAACTTGAAAATATATAAAGTGCATGTTCAGCGTTATGAATAAATCGAATATTGGTTTACAAGAGAGAGAGCTTTTCAAACTTGAAATTTTAGATATTTAATTATAGCTCAAAGTTGGCTAGGGATAAAAATGCTCTCGAAATTGAATTATTAATGATGCGCACCTGCAAAACTAACAGTTGCACTGCCCCATGCAATTTGATCCGTCAGTCAGGTTTCATACACCTGTCGCCGCCGCACAACAATCAACAAGATCAATCGCCTTCACCTCTCCGCCCTCCCATTACGTACAAAGAACCTTCACTTTCAGTTTCAAGCTTCAAGCGCGCCGCGCTCGCTCACTGACCACCAAGAGCGAGCGAGACTTACGGGAAACGTAAGGCGCGCAGCGCTCGCGTTAAAAGACCGCGCCGCCTTCCAAGCGCTTTCCATAATCGTTTTTATCTTCCAAGGGACCACATCTCAAGGACACTTCCCGAGTGCAAGTGCAAAGTGCTATACTAACAAATATGTTTCGAATACAGACTTTACTATTAGGAGCTGCAATCCTCCAGGTACGTATCCTCCAATCCTCCAGCACTATTTTGATCAAACCTGAAACGACAATTTCAGACAAACTCTTCATTTCCGTAATATTCTGGATATATTTCAGGTATCTCTGGCTGCAGTACTCCCAGCTCAAGATGACACCGCCGTAGTAGTCGACAACATTGCTGAAGCCACCGACCTGAGTCCGCGGGACTCCAAGGGCCTTCGCCAGAGGTCAGCCGAAACAACGTTTACAAACGACCATCAGTTTGTCTACACAGGATCTGACGCAGGACACATGTTCCAATACCCCACCCCGCCACCCTCCACCCAGAAACCTCAACCGAAACCCACTTCGGAGTACGGATTGAAGCCTAACGAGGATGGAGTTTCTCTCCAGTTCGACTTCGTCCACAAACCTGCCTTCTTCAAACGCCGTGATGACAGACCGTCGCAGAAGTTTCCGGAAGCAGCCAAGCAGATGACTTCGAACAAGCAAGTCGTAGTGCCAAAACAACATCACCATGACCATCGCTATGTCAACCCTTACGTCGCTGCTTATGGTCAGTTGCCTTCAATGGTACGCAACATGTGGAAGGACTGGAAAGCAAGACTATCAACTGTAAGGAGAAATGGTAACAATAACCTCAACTTGCACCCTACGTCTGCTTTGTTGTCAGCGTTCCCTGCAAGACTTGGCGGTAAGAAGATTAGTAAAAGTGGTCAGCCACTTGCCGCCGCCGCCACTGCCCCAGCAGTGCAAAACAGGATTGTCCCTATTGGATACAAAGTTGCTTTTCAACCCAGCCTTGAGTAACGTATCTCTCCATTCCATTGATCTTATAAGCTGTAATATAAAGCAACAAATCATATAGTACAAACAACTTAAATGCCCAGTTGTTGCGCCATTGTTCGTCACAATAACGCTTCTTCATACGCAAACAGTATGCGGCCTGTCAATACTCTGTCTCTCTTAATTTATTGCTCCGAATAAATGCAACTGTTACCTATGCCTCGGTTTTAACGAAATATTCTTTTCTGAAATATATACTATCAACCTCGGATATTGGAGATGAATCCACTGAATAGCAGCGGTTCAGTTCAACAACAAAGTTTATTCTTATGGCATCAGCCACTTTCAACAAAATTATGGACAATGGTACGTATATAAGATAGATAAATTACATTTATATTCATGGTTTCCAACAAACATTGGAGTATTCTTCCCACTAGGTATTCAAAATGTATGCTGTGCTCCCTCACACTTCCAATGTTGTTTCACTTACAACATTACCGCCTATAATTCACCGTGTAAACAATTAAAATATAAACTGGCTCTATTATACACATTATACAATTCTACAGACTAATGTACGTACATTACGAATGTTGCTTGCAGCAACAGCTCCCTGCTGTATTGCCCACTTGGTCATTCAAGAATCTATAGTCATCGCATGCAAAGTACAAACGATA
The DNA here is from genome assembly GCA_034698345.1 of Sphaeridia pumilis. Lineage (NCBI taxonomy): Eukaryota > Metazoa > Arthropoda > Collembola > Symphypleona > Sminthurididae > Sphaeridia > Sphaeridia pumilis. The sequence continues at coordinate 12,814 of JAQGBJ010001364.1, read as the reverse complement.
CTCGTCTAAAACGTTGATCAGTAGGTGAACAGCAATATAAATACACGTTATCATAAAAATGGAACATTGTGCAAACGTATAATTTTACAAATATAATAATACTATTCTCCTTACAGGTCTACTTAATCCACAATATCACGATCTACGTAAACGGCTTACAATCAGGATTGATCAAGATATTGGATAATGTCAACCTTGAATAGGGTCACCATTTCCACCTCTGTTGATCAATCATATTTACGTTGCACCTTCTTCTAAAGCACAGAATCCCTGTCCATCTTATAATTTGAATAGAAACGCAGGCCTGAACTAAACTACTTTGTTCCGAGACAGACTAGTACTAGAAGCTTATCTGACAAAAATTGCTACTTGTGATGGTAAGATGATATTTATCAACAGAGGATGGCTTATCCTTGCTAGAAAATTGCTGTAAACCTTTACATACGATCCAAAAGTAACCTTGAGTTCACGTTGGAAAAAACTAAAGCATAAAGGAATATTTCTGAGATACAAATTCATAATAGTGTTCGCGCACTACAGACTCCGGTCTAGTTGACTGACTCATACTCATGTCTTCCAGTTTTTCCTCGTCGAGTTCGGAATCATGTCCAATAGGTATTGTCTTTGCAATTGTTCCAAGTTTGCTTGCTGGCGCTGCATATCTGCCTGAGACATGGGCTGTCCACCACTAGCAGCCTGCAAAACAAACGAAAATATTTATTCACATCCGTTCTCATCTCGCCTAAAATTCTACTTCAAACAAGTGGTTACCTGTTGAGCCATTGCCATCTGATACGGGTATAAAAACTGTGACATTTGTAGTAAATGCGCTGGTAACCCTTGCTGACCACCAGGAGGCATCCGCAACATTTGCTGTGCCTGAGCTTGAAGCGCAGCTGCCGCAATCGCTTGAATTCCTCCTTGGCCACCGGCGCCAGCTAAAGATCCCATTCCAAGTGCATTGGCAAACTGTGCAGCTTCTGCATCCAAACGCTGTTGCTGCTTAGATGCCTAAAGGAATATTATACCAACAATTACAGGTATTGTTTAACGGTTAAGTACGTCATTAATGAAAAAAGAACAATCCTTACATTTTGACTACTCTGACTCTGGCTACTGCCCCTGCTACTTGAAGGACGGTTACTTCGGCTTTTTGATTCGTTGTTCGCTCCACTGTTAGAAGACTGAGAAGCTCCATGTGTATTAGAAGATCCACCTCCAGAATTTCCAGCTAAAGCACCAAGGTTTCCTAGACCCAAGTTTAGCAAATTCAAGTTTCCCAATGCTCCAGCATCCCGGAACGCTTGCAGTCCAGGGAAATTCGTAGGAAAGCCTGGAGGGAGCTTTTGATGATTATTAGACTTGGAGGAAGACTGATGGCGGGACTGCCTTTCTTGTTCCCTATCGCGGTCTCGTTCCCGTTGATGCTCAGCCCTCTGTACCCTAGCCTTTTGGTCTGCTGCAGCTTGCGCTTGAGCTTGTAATTGCTTTTGTAGTTGTACAGACATTTGATTCATGTGCTGCTGTAAGTTCAGCTCGGCGGCTCGAGCTGCAGCGCGCTGTTCTCTTTCGCGCTCCTTGTCCCGATGTCTCTCCTGTTCACGTTCCCGTTGCTGCAACTCACGATCTCGGTCGCGCTGCCGTTCACGTTCCCTCAGTCGCTCTCGTTGCTCCATTTCGCGAGCTCGCTCTTCTTCCCGCCGTTCCCTTTCCCGCTCTCTTTCGACCCTTTCACGTGGTATCGGTGTGATGGTCAAAGGAAGTCCAGAGATTCCAGGTGACTGTGTCGGAGTACGGTTTCGTATATTATCACTTCGGCCCATGTTCTGTATACCGTGAGGTGAATTTCTATCAGAGGTATTGGGACTTGGAGAAGACATGTTCCTTCCGTTGCTTGCACTTAGACCAAGCTCACTAATTGACCCTCCTTGTGCTAGTCTTGCCTCGATTTCTTGCTCTTGTTGGATTGCTTTGACAAAGGCTGTCTTAAGTCTATGTGTGTGCTCCGCTTTTAGTGTCTTCTTCACATTTGTTGTTACACACTGCTCACATATAACTTTCCCTGTAAAACAAAGAACCATTAGTTGCTTGTTGGATCATGCATAATTCGCCCATACTCCAAACCGTGGAAGATTTTATTTCGGCTCATTTTATAACTCTGATGATATAAGCATCGAAATGCTGCAGGAGAGTTAATATGAAAACAAACCGAGTTACTTTGCCACAAGTCGTCAACGACACTTCTGATCTGTTGAAAACCAACTGGCAGTAGTGCGTTAATTTCTTGTGGAGAAAACATAACATTAATACTGATATCTACAAAACCGTGAAAAGGCATTCTTTCACTCACCCTTGGTAGACTTATCCCACTTCCAGCTTGACGAGAAGTCTGTCTTACACTGAGAACATGTAAACGGCTCCGGGGTAGGAGTTACAGCATCTGGAGATTTAGTAATGTAATCGACCACGAATTCCAGGCCAACCAGGGCCAAAAACTCCATATTATTCGGGTTAGGAATGAAACTCATTTCTGGTGGTGGAGGTTTAGGAGGTGGAATTTGAAGTAGCGTTTTCTCGAGCTGCTTCCTTAAAGCCAATTTAGCAGCTGCTTGTCTTTGGGCAGGAGTTTCTTCTTCAGCTGCTGCCGCTGCCATCCTATGCCGCCTTTCAGCCTGCAAATTAAAGTATCAGGATTAAATTATGTTAAACTAGTGTCATCAACCAACATCAAAACGCATTCCTTTCAAAACTTCTATCTCAATCTACGACAATCTTGCACAGCAACATGCTTCAAAAATGATACTATCAATTTCCACTGGACCAAACGAAATCAACAACACAAGCTGAACTTCAGAATCACTTCTTCTCTACCCACCTGATCTAGCGTCGGAGCAATGGGAACACCAACAGCATTCATTCCACTATTTCCCACCGCAGAGCTAGAACCGATTTTATCTCCAATGTTTGAGCTAGCAAGGAGCTGCATTTCATAGGAAAAACAACCTCGTCAATCTTGTGAATCCTATTGCGCAACGAAGGTTCCTAACCGACAACCCAAAAGCTGGTGAACACAAAGGATATTTTTACCTGTTGAGTAGATGAACTTGAGCTGGAATGAGCTTCCTTTGGACGGTCATACTTTTCGGTAATAGGGGATATATTAGGAGCAGAAACAGCACCGGGTGGGTTTCCAGAGAATCCTGACAGCAAGTTCATAGCAGATTGTCCTCGAGATCCTGAAATTAAAGATGACCCAGTTCAGACCTTGCATGCCACAATTTGTAGTTTGAATCAAGGGCACAACATACCTCGTAATAGCGAATTATGAGCCATTAACAAATTATGCTGAAGATTCGCTGCTGAGTTTCGCTGTCCAGCCATCATCAATGGCGGAGGCGCTGATACACCAGAACCTCGAGGTAAAGGTTGCTAAAAAAGTACAAAAAATCCATTGGAAGGAAATTCTACAACAAAGAATAGTTTGACGCCAATCACTAAATAAATGTTTCACTTACGCCTTTAAGCAATGAAGAAACTTTGGATGAGGACATTCCGACAGCATTCTGATTGTTCCGGCCAGCAAGAGAGATGCTCGCCATATCAGATTTGCTAGGATATCCATCCCGTCCACTAAGATTCATACCACCACTAGACAACTTTGGAGATGATCTTCCCTTGCTGCCACCTTGACCCAGGGGATGAATTGTCAGATTTCCGATAGTGGAAGGCGAAGATTGTGTCGGAGCTCCCATTCTACCATTGCTCGTGGCATTATTCGGAGCATTTGATCCGCTACGTCCATCATTCGAACTTGGAGGTACACAAACATTCTCCTTCATTTGCTGAGACTGTCTCAATTTCTTCAGGAGGACTAGTTTCATTTCTTCATTTTTCAAATGTTCCCGAAGTCTTGTTATAACTTCATCTCTCTCCTTCTCTTCCTCAGGTGATAGTTCCTACAATCAAAAAACCGCCATTAGTAAAATCTTTCTACATTCTAAATCTTACTATAAAGGCATGTTTGCAACACATTCAAGTTCACATTATGATAACAATGAACCCAAACTTTGTAACAATTTAATTTTGTCACGCTAAAATAGTACCAACAAATATTCTTGCAGGAACTTGTAAACCACGTGACGAACTTATATATGTTTACTAATCCACACTACTCACCTTTACATCCGGCAAAGGAGGCATTTCTCCAGGTTCACCGTCAGATTCTTCGTCTTCATCCTCACCAACACCGTTTCCATTCACAATCCCATTGACTTTCGCCGATGTATCTTCCTCATACTCCATCACAATATCAGGACTTTCTGCATAACTCCGTTCTATCCTTGGCCTCAGACTTCTTCTCTGTGGTTGCATATGGTTCGGCGATGACGATGAATGCTCCTTCTTCCTCTTCAAGGGGTTCGACGAATGTGGGGTTAACGTCACATGCGGCTTCATCATCAGCCCAGGCTTATTCGCTCCAGTCGAATTATTTGTCGCCTTCAGTGGTAGTCCGGCATTCATCCCCAAGCCAAGGTTACTCCCCGCACCCGGATTCAAAAACCCCGAAGAAGAACTACTATTCCGTCCTCCTCCTCCACCACTTTCCGCCCGTTGACTATCCCTCAGTAAGTTAGTTAGTCTTGTCAGCTCATGAGGAACTTGAACTTGAGGTATCCCTCCCATAAACGGCAGTGGCAGGTTACCAAGGTTCAGTCCATGCATCAAACTCGGTATCAACGGCAAGCCCAGATTAATCGCAGTCTGCAGATCCAAACCAGGTATCCCGTTTCCCCCTGTCGCTCCACCGGCTGATCCCATTCCTCCATGGTCATTTTGCCGACTCGACACTCGGGTGCTCGCGGGACTTTCTTTTTTACTTCTGAAAAATACAACAAAATCCGGTCAAATTCTCGTCCCCCTTCTTCATACATATACAATGTTGTTCTTTCATATATTATATTATTACTCACCCTGCACTTAGATCCATAACGTCATCCATTCTCCGTCAATATCAGACTGATAATCCAAGCCTCGTCCTCCTCCTCTAGCTCTTCTTGCTATCCGCTCGCGAACCTTATCGCCGATTTCCTGCAAGCAAAGAATAATCCATATTGTCAGTTATACAGTCGCAAGAACATCAAAACATCACTTATAATATAACACGTTTTGTTCTTCCTCTCCTTTTTCAAAATTCTATTTAGTTAGTACCCACCGCCCAAACCATGCCGTCTTCACATGCCTTGTCTTACATACAAAATGTAACTTTTCTATCACTTTCCAGCCATCATCATATCCCTTGTAAATTCTTCCAAAACATTGCACAAACTCTAAATTCGCTCCCAGTATCCATTTCAGCCAGTTCCACCTCCTCGATACTCTTCTTATCACTCAGTCGCCAGCCAGACCCACTAGCCAAAACAAGAAACGAGCCTTCTTACACGGGAATAATACAAGGAATACGCGACTCGGGTATTAATAACACCCACTCAACCCTGTCTAACCGAAATAAGCACATGTGTCAAGCCATGTCCTGAGAACTAAAAATCGATACTCCCCCTCCTCCCCATGTTACATATCCCAGACTTTCTTCCGCACAATCAACCAAACCTTTACATTCCATCCACATATATATACACAACCAACGACGACAACGACTTTCTCTCGCTTTCTTTCTACATTCTCTCTCCTCCTGTTTCTTCCTTCTGTTCCGTCTTTTAATATCACTCCATTACCCAATCCGCTACATACTTTCCCACTTTTTTTACCAAACGGACCTCCCTACCAAAACAATACTAATTTCTCCATGCCCTCAACTAGAGCCCACCATACTTGAACATTTCTTGCCACATTTCACCTGCCACCAACCAATTATAACTCGGCTTCTTCTCACTCTATACATTGCGTCCATGCATTCCCTTCTGCCCTGCAGTTGCAACTACCTCAAGCAAATCCGACCACTACAACCTTGCCACAAACCGTTAAAGTAATTAGTCAATCGAGTTACCTGTTTCACCATGACCCTTCAATTTCCACCTGTCCATATTTGGACCAAGTCACCGGCTTCACAAAATTATCACTTCTGTTCCCATTTCCATCTTCAATGAATTCATTGCAGTCTGCGTCTTGCTCACCTGTCCTGTCTCTCTTCTTCTTCCGCCTCATTCCTCATCTTCCTAATTATATATACTCCTCCCTGAATAACCAATTCTAAAAGCTACAAAATCTAATCACCTTCATCTTTTCCAACTAATCCTCGCTGTCCTCACCAACACAAGACCAAGACAACAACAAGCATGTGTTTCCCTCAACATGCCACTAAATGCACTCGACTGACTGCCAACTCCTCTGGCGGCCTGTTTACAAGTTACGTTACACTTGATCCCACGTCGTCCTCAGTCACTCACTCAGATTGCGCAACACCAACTCCTCAACCACGAAAATTATATTAAAAGAACAACATTTCTCCCGCAATCAACTACAAGAGCGACGCATCATTACCGACATCACATCATATCTTGATATCACGTCTCGTCACTCCTGCTTCCTTCCTCGCCTCACATTCTTCAGCGTTTCATATGCAGATAATACATTGCCAATTTTGCCATGCTGTTTCAACCACACTTGCAAAAGTCCACAAGTATTCTTGCCACTGCTGCTCCTACAGATTTTGCCAAAATATAACAATGATTCCAGCCCAAGTTCCTTCACTCCCTCTTGCGGAAATTCCTGTCCCCAGACAACTTTGTCCAAGCATCACCTCCAAATGCCCTGACCTCGGAACAAACAGAAACACACCGCAATAATTCAAACCTTCCCATATTCCCAAAATCTCTGTCATCATTCCAATTTAGTTTCTCACATTAAAGCCCACAAAAGCTATTACATCGCTTCATCGTTACTCATTTCGATATGCACCGTTCCTAATGCTTCAAACGTTACTTTGTCTCCCTTTCCCATTATCCGACACTGAAAAAGAGTTCATTAACTTTCATATTCATTTTCAACAACAACACATGTCCACATCATATCCGCCGTGCCAGCCAGCCGTCGCCACCGCCATCTTGTAACAACATACAATCCTCCAACATAATATCGCAAAGGTAATTCACACAAGCCAACTAACTCCTTCACAACCAACAACAACTTTTGCCAATATCTCCCATCAAATTTAGAGCAGTCAAATAATCATCGTCATCTCATCTTTTTACCTCAACTCAACTTCTATCTCTCTCTTCCTTCCTTGCCATCACCTACGTTGCGAAAAATGGCAAATCCGCTGCCATATCCATCCCACAATCTCTTCCGTCTACTACCAATTCTTTTGACACTAGAATACATAACCAATATCATCAGGGACACATTATCATCCTTCCTATGCACTTTTACATTGTCTCCAAACTTAATGTAACTATCGTACAATGCATTAACCCAGAAACTAATGATGACAACGACACTATTCAACTATACACTATTTCAATACCTACCTACCAACTGACTTACGGCGCTCAAATTGACACAATGTACCTACTAATACCAGCACAAGCTTACAAGTACAGTATTTCACAATTCTCCATTTCTCTTCACATCCTGCATGCATTTTAAAAAGCCATTAAACCATACACACACACGACAACCAACTCGCCATTTCTCTCAATTCCTACACGTACCACCATGACGACTTCCCCATCAAACAACTACAAAACTGACTAACTGACAAGCTGATTCAACCAACCTTTGTCTCTCCACACTGTCAACACACGCATTCAATTCGCCAACTTCCTTCAATTATACCTCTCGTCGCCATTTTCCACATTTTATATTATCCCTCTCCACAACCCTCATTTACACGTCATCAAATGCATTTTTAGCTCTGGATCAACTAGATCATCATCAACGCCATAATATTCGCTAATCCACATTTTGACCCTTACCATTATGGCCAGTGCCACCAGATCAAGCGCCTTTACTGAATTCCAACGAGATATCACACGACATATCCCCAAAATACATCATCCCAATCCAATATCCTGCTCAACCCCATGCAAAAGGCTATTTATTAAAGTAATTGGTCCTTGTTGCGGCGAGTGAGGAAAAGTCGAATGGGATGAGAAGAGAACTAAAACTGCTCACCTCAACCCTCAACCATATACGTTTCAACCTTCCCAAAATATTACATAAAAGCTGTAAATACACACACATCCCGCAGAAAAAGAAGAGTGCACACGGAAAGGACGATAATTTGGAGGGGTGGAGAAGGTGACGCTTTCCGCTTTCCTATTCCATCCATTAACCCGCCGTACCGTAGTCAAGTCTTTTTCTAATTCCAAATCAGCATCCTCCCTCCCAACTCGAATCTTCTTCTCATCTCCTCCCCGCATCTTCTCATCTTGTCCTCTTTTGCCTAATAACAAGAAGCACAAGATGAATCCAGGGGGATCCCATCATCACACAAAAACTAACTAACACAAAAACAATCTCTCAATCCGTCCACATGAACTTCATATAGCCCAACATATGCCACTTGACACCGTCAACAGTTAAAACTACTACTGCCTCAACTTATACACTTTTTCAACCATTTAAACTTTTACATCATCATGTTCCACCACTTTTTTTCATCTTCCCTCCCCCCGTCTCCATAACATTCATTCCAAAAACAAGATACTTTTTTTCTTCTTTCTGCTTTCCTTCCGTTGGCTTCGTCCACATACAATTTCACATGCATCCTCCCCGATTCCCTATGCCTTCCTTCCATTTCATAACCCTGTCTCTTCTTTCCTTCTTCTTCTTCTGTCCCTCCACCACCACCTTTTTCACTCACTCACTACCAACTACTTGAACGCGGCCATTACGCAACTCATTACATCCTTCATGGCCAAAGCTTCCCTTAATTCCTCCAGCAGCGCCCAAGCCATCCATGCCCAGCTAGACATACTTCCAACATTCCAACGGCACTAGAACAACAGCAACTTCAACAATCTTACATTGTCACAAATAGATATCCCTCCGCCATAATTTCGCAAGCATTCCTCATATGCACTCAATCGAATATTTTCAACAACATCCCAAGTACTTTGTAATCTACACATTAAATTGCAAGTCTTCTGAACAAACTTGCTGAATAATAACAACAAGCCATAATGCCCACACTAACAAACATGGTTTCAAACCACTCTCATCCATCCATGCCCTTTCACAACCTGAAACCGGTTACCGGCTTAATGTCCATTACATTTCAATGCACTTTCCTCGTAACAACAACGACTAGACATTGAGTGCATTCAAATTCAAGCTCTTACACCTTCTTAACATGTAAACCAACTTTGGATACTTTCAGACTAAAAATTCTTCCGGAATCAATAAATACACACAAATGTTATCAATCAATAACATTCGCAGTTTCAACCACACAACCTCCAAATTCCTCTTCCAAAACTATAATAATCTTGAATGAACAACCTGCGGATAAACTCAAGTATTTCGTTTCCATTTCAAACTCTAACTGATCTCAAATCTCAATTCGAGATTGAGATTCAATTTGTTACCTTTGGATCAGCACTAATTCCAGAAATCCACACTCTCATTACTAAACCGGCACAATATTTTCAACAAACTCCATCCCAACGACCACTAGCAAATTCGCAAAGTACAACCAACCTCCAAATGTACATTCAATATTCGCAAAACATTCACAATATTCAATATTATTGCTCAACCAACAACACAATTATATTTTTTCCAATATTCACGCAACCTCCTCTCACTCCAAATCACTCCTTCTTCTTCCCATTGTTTCTTGCATAACCTCTCTTCTTATTACTCCACAATTATAAAATGGCACTCACCCTCGTCATCCGTGTAACAACTCTTCGTTGTTGGTTAATCACTAATCAATTTAATTACCACACAAGTTATGATTCCCTCCCATGTTTTCATTGAGATCAACAATTTAAAATATCACCACCACTGTCACGCGAAGACACAAAAATCTGCAAAAATTCCATACAGATCACTTAATAATATTTAAACCGTCTCTGTCTTTCCGTCTTTATAGTTTTTGGCTTGCTCCCGGTCTAACCTAAAGGACCACATTCACACACTGTTACACTAGAACCCGACCGACCGCCACTCTTCTACCGTCCCTCATCCATGTCCGTCTGTCTTTCGCCCATGTACAAATCCGACTGTGTCCTTCTTCACAACTCTACAGTAATCAGTCGGTCGCTACTTTTACTGACTGACTGAAACCCGTCTCGGGACTCTCGGCGAGCACCAACAACTTTTCCAACTTTTCACACTCCTACCCTACGACACTATGCCACTTGCACGCTTCCTTTCCCCACCACCGGGATCTTTCTTCATCAACAAACTCACCAGAAGACCATCCGATCTCACAATATGCCGACGACGAGTCAATGCCTTGCTACTCCATACACAACGCGCAACCAACCCCACATCCACATAATAACTACAGCCAACAAAAGTACTGGAATAATACCCCATATATAGCCTTCCCCAACTTATACTCCTTTGCACCCCAAACAACCACACACAAAGCTTCAAATCTTGTATATTACATACATATTCTTTTCATCTTCTCTTTCCTTAATAAAAACTCGCTACGTTTCTCTCTCTCCTCATATACATATCAAAATCACAGGTTACGCCACAACAACATTCACAATAACACACACACACACACAACTCGTACAACTATTAACCTCGGCTACCAGCTTTGTCTCTGTATATATATATATCGCCGACTCATTAAACTTAAAACCAAGTAAAAATCATCAATTCACTGTTACATGCATACATACAACGAGATCTCTTCCCCTTGTTCCCCCTCTTCGTCATTCCTACTTGTCTTTATCGTCCATCCTCCAAGTATTATTAATACATTTAAACGACACAAGTAATGCAACCCGCTAAACAACAACCCCTTAACACCTCAGCTGTACATGATCCAAAACAAGCCAAATATCACTAAGGGCTATCAATGTCGGCTCCAACCTTTCTCGTCTAGCAATAATATGCGGGCTTTAGGCAACGAACCCCGGAGGCACCCCATCCAATACAATGTTGCCAATTTCTCCAGCCGTTACAAGCGAGCTGGAGAGTAGCGCTGGCTACAAGCCACCTCATACAGCGATGACCAATACGTCAAACATTGCAGATCAAACTTAAATCTAAAAGCAACAACAACAACAACTTTCTCTCTTCAAAAAGTCCAGCAACTTCATCCGGATCATCCACCAGAGCAATTTCAAGAAACAAACATGGCCTTCAACATAGCCAATCCACATTCTCATTAATACGCAGGATCTTTCCGTCCCGATTTCGTCTTCTTCTTCTTCTTCGTCTCCTCATCTAGTCTTTTCTCCAGAGCGTCTTCTTCTGGGCCTTCTTTCCCCAAACCAACAACCAAACGAAACCAACCTTTTCTTGGAACTCGGTCTTCCTTGAATTAATAAATGAACCAACACACATACATACAAAACACCAAACCTACAAGCTCACACCGCAACGCCGCATAGCGCAGCCCCCACAAACTTTCTTCTTCTCCAGTATAAATATATACACACACTGTAAACAACATGACATTTGCCGCATATCCATGACTTTGTACACAGTCAGATTATAATCCTAACTGCCTTTAATCCACCAAAGTTTCAAAAGTCTGTCAGTCAGACTCTACCTTACTTGTTAGTCATTGAGCTTCTTCCCAAGTTGCTACGGTTCACAAAAGACCTTCCTCCCAAATTCGCAAACTTTGAAAGCCCAACATGCCAATATAATTTCGTCAAATATCTTCGATCATGACCTCCAAATGACTTTGGCGAAGCCGGAATCCACCACGCAAACAAGCCGAGTGAAGCGAACAAGGATTATATAAAAGCACGGCAGAAGATGAGAAAGAATATAATCAAACCACCACTACGCATGGCCGTCATCCTTTACTTACTATACTGCAATTCCATCATCATTAAAGTCCAAACTCATAAATAGACGCCATCTTGTTCATCAAGCTTCACAGATTCAACGAGAGCAGCAAATACATATGCTCAAAAGGCATTAAACAATGTAACGACCGCATCCAATGGTCATACGGATTTGTGTGTAAATTGGCGAAATTTAGTTCATCATCACCAACGCCGGCTCAAAGAAGAAACAAAGATGGCGGAGACCATTGGACGCATTCTTGCATCGAGATAATTGCGCAAAAAGCTCTCTCAGTCAGTCAGTCGTTACTTGCTCTCTTTTAGCTTTGACTACGAATGCTACGAACATAAACGTGACATTAGTTTTCCATTGTTGTTACATGTCAGGTTTCATCCATGTTTACGCTTCACCCCTTTCCTACATTCTTTTCCTTGTTCTCGTTCAACAACAATCAGTCAGTCAGCCAGCCAGCCTCACAACCAAACGTAAAGTCAACCTGGTAATTATTAGTCAATCCCCGCCCCAACTATTCAGCCCTTCTTCTTCTTCTCTGACTTAAGATACAAAATATATACAACTTTGAGCTACACGAGAGCCATCTTTTTTACATCATCTTGGGTTAATCTCAACCCGTTGATCAACACCACTTTTAGCGTCATTTGCTTGAGCTCAACCGACGTTGCCCTCACCTCACATTGCCATATTGCCATTCGAATCTCTCTCTCTCATTACAATGCACAAACCGAGGCAAACATGGAGACTCATTTCATCCGATCCACCTCAAGTACAATGGGACATGAACATGGCGGCGGTTGCGCCGCTCCTGCTTCCTGCCTACTTGTAAATATATAAAAGTTGTTGAATTGATTAC
>JAQGBJ010001363.1:0-23844 GCA_034698345.1 Sphaeridia pumilis | reverse complement strand
CTGCTAATCCGCCTTTTTATTGGACATTATGGCTTTGGCTCGCATTCAAAAGCTGGAGAGTAAACAGATTTGCGATACACGTCGTCGTCATTCTGCTACATTGAGATTCTACGGGACGAAGCCTGCTCCAAGGAGATCCGCTCGAGAAGAAGCTTATGTTGTGTAAACAGTGATGATCGGAGCGGGGAGCGGGCGGGTAGGTGCTTGAATCCGGACTGGGCATTGAGGTGTATTCCGGTGGGGTTGGCGCCACCAGATTAGCGACGTCGGATCTTCAAATGAAGGTTTTTAAGAACTATATAACTTGAAATGAACGCGGTTGTAGAATACCAAACCTTTTAGTCCGCTTCTTGTAGTGCCTACACGGGTCTTAATCGCGTCCAATTATAATGACAAGCTTTTTTGGCCTGTCAGATAAATAGCATCAAACTTGTAACTATTTTGTGCAACACTTTTTCATCCATCGATAGTGTTACAAACAATGCTCGCACAAACCGGCAAAAAATGGGATCAAATGAGTCGCTACGGAGGATAAAACCATGGACTTGCCACATGGACGAATGTCTTTTAAATTATTGATTAAAAACGAACCTGCTCGGAGATCACAGTTTAATTCAATGAGAACTCCGTGTGTATCTTGTGAACGAGTGGTTATCGATGACTTTTATATCATTAAGACACAACGTTCAATACAGTTGGAAATTTGCGTCGAAATTTGCCTAAGGTTTCCAACGCTAGTAACCATCCTATTGGATGTTTAATACTTATATTCTAAAACAGAATTAACAAGGAGAAAATATGCGATACCTGGGATTGTAGGCCAAGGTTAAAGCGTGGAATTTCTGCGTCATGTCATTTAATTGCCCTTTCTGTCGATGAATATAATGAATGATTTTACATACCCTGACACACGAACGAGTTGCAGAACAAAACAAATGGTGTTCGAAAGAAAAAACGTTCCACATCTCAATTTTTACAGTAGGAAAAAATTTAGAGGTGGTAACGGCGAATCCTATTATTTGCCTTTGACCAACTTAACTTTAAATGGCACTTTATCTCTTAAGGATAACAGTAAAACAAAAGATTTGCTACACTCACATTCATTAAATTTTGTGTTGGATCTATAACTAAACTTGCCCGACAAATTGGTTCAAGTAAGCAATATGAATTCTCACACATGAAATTGGAATTCGTTCTCTCCAGTCGTGCACAGCATTAGAAGAAGGATCCTATAAGCAGACATTGGCTACGGTGTAGATCAAAATTTCCAAATCAAAATCCAAAATCCAAATTCCCGAACGGAATCAAGCTCCATGGTATGTTCCAAGAACTTGTTTTGAAGCGACATCACCTTTTGGATCGCGAAAAATGCTTTGCAAGAAATAATTGCAGACTGCGTCTTCACACGATCGACAAATATGAGGATCAAATTTCCTTTCATGAGGCTTCATCTCCCGCTCAATAGCTTAGCACGGAATTTTAAAACGACGACACGAATGAATGTTTTACGCTAATTCGTTTGGCAGCGAATTAAGACAAGTTATCACGGTCATACCGCTTCTACACATCAATGGCTACGGTGCTCCAACCTATACTTCACCCATACCATTTGGCGACTTCGTTATATCGTCACTTATTTCGGACATTTTCATTGATGCTTTGTCACCTGGAATGGACGAACTGAAATGGCATATGCTTTCGTTTGTTTGGGATTTTCAGTCTTCGATTCAGAATTTAGTCTTCGAGTGAGACAGTGAAGATGAACAATAGGTCAACATGATTCCTTATCTGACTCTCACGTGTAATCCATGTAACGCTAGTATTCAAAATAGCATCGGCCTTGAAACCGCATTCTTAACCAATCACAGATTGAACCGAAGCACCAAGAAACAGTCAAGGTGGTAGTGTTTGAAAAGTGGATTCAAACAAAGTCTACCTCCAACCCATCTTTGGGAATGTCAGTGGAAAACTTACAAGCATTTACCGACCCTGCAACGTCGTTCAATGTTAAAGATGCATCATCAAGTTTTATCCCTTTCAAGTCCAATCTGGTGTCAAGTCGAGATCAAATTTGATTTCATCATCTCTCTCAACGTTACGGGTATTCTGAGCAAGCCTATCCTACTCGTTATTGATTTGCTCTACATGATGTAGTCCATTCTTGTGAACGTCCAAAAGTGAACGTTGAGGAGAATTCTTAGGCTCGCCTCCTCAATCAGATGCTCTTGTATATTTTATACAAGGGTCGGCTTTTTCATTCTCATCAGTAAGTCATGTTTTTACAAGTGTAGAAATTGGTTTGCCTTGTATCCGTTGGATGCGTTGAATGCATACTTTAAAGGCACATAAGTGCTGTGAATATTCTTATGTCTCGTATACGGTGTCAATTAGCTAACTTGCAAAGCTCGCGTTGTTAATTTACCGTCTCTAAATCGTCCCTGTACATGTTTGAACAAAGTATTTAAAGTTGAGCAGAAGAAAAGCTCTTGCCGTGCTTACCCATGCAAGAAGTAATAAAAAACGTGCAAATGCGGCTGGAAATTGGTCGCGGCTTTATGAAAATTTCTCCAACAACCGCTGAAACCCATTCCGACTTTGAATGCGTCGACCAGATCGTTGAGTAATCCGCGTCCATGTCCCTCTCGCTCTCGCTCCTACTCTACGAAATAAGAAAAGTTTACAGAGATCTACAAAGTAAACAGCTTTTGTAACAGCTTTGTATTCTTGAAGGAGACTTGTATACCAAACTATCACCACACATTCATACACATACGACGAGAATATACGTTTCTTTCCCTTGGTCCCAACCGAGGTCCTCAGAGTCGTAATAAGGTTTACGAGTTTCACAAAATCCAACATGGACACGAAAAAAGTCTTTGGAGAAAGTTGTAAAAAGAGACTGTAAACACTTGTCCGTGGGGTTGGTTCGTGGCATACAAAAAAGAAAAGTATTTTGCAGAAATTCCAGGAAAGGGTTAAAAGACCAGGCGAGAACCGCGCCGTAATAGCGTCTGCCAGCCCAACACACGTTTACCGAATCAGAAAAAGTCCAAAGGAGAGAAAGTTAATTGAAAATGTGTGTAAATTGTGAAAGTTGATTGGGGAGAAAAAGTGAAAGTTTGTAGAAGAGGAAATAGGATCAGTTTCATTAAGCCCGCTTAATGAATGGCCCGAGGCGACCCGTTCAGCTCAATGAACGCATGTCCCCTTGCTTTTTCTGTTAGCCTTGGACAAATCTCATTTGAGAGATTTTACAAAAAGTTTCTCCTCTCCCACCAGAAGGTCTTTGGAAAGAGGGCGCGACGTCTATTTTCGGACTTGAGCGCCTCCTTCGTTTTACTTCACCGAGTTTCCTTAGAGGCCTCCGATTCTTCTGACTGACGCTAAACTTCAAACTCGTGGAGGAGACTAATTAAATAAGCTCGCGAAGGAGAAAGTTAAAGCCATCCGCCTCGCCCTACATGATTTTTGCTACGAGCAAAGTGTACCAAGTTTATACAAAAACGAAAAAAGTTTCGACAAGACCCCATGAAACAGCGAACCCCGAGAGAGAGCGAGTCAAGAGGATTTAATTCCATTTTGTAAAAAATTTGTCCCATCTGATAATGAGAATTAGAAAATCAATTAACCGGTCTCGACATACGCTTTCCAAAGGTAAATGCCGGAAAAGAGGAGCCAAAGAGGATTACGTCGGAGATGAAAAAAAGATTTTACTTTTTTTCCAGCACTAAAGCGCATTACTCAAGCTTCAAAATAAAAAGCCAACGCTTGTTTCGAAATCCACTTTTGATAGGCGCCAAAACTCGAAAATAGCAATCAGCGGGAAATTCAAACATACACCTGTAATTATAACCTCTTCCTTCAATCGAGTTCAGCACAACATGTAATTGGGTGGTCCCTCAACTATCAGAAGTGCACCACCGGCGGCCACGTACCACAAAATAATACGTATCCCAATGGACAGTTTCGACAAATATTAGCACATAAAACTAGCCACACGAAAGCAGAATATTTGTCTGTCTGAAACACTCCAAATTCAAAACATGTACAACTAAGGCTATTTCACAAGGAAACGAAACGAGCGCAGCAAGCACTCGGAATTAAAAGACAAGTTGCATGAATTTTTAATGCTTCATTCCAGACCATTACACTTTGACGAGGACACAAGGACGACAAAGAGCCAAAAGTACTTTTCAACTAGTTCCCGAGTCGTCTAGAATCCAAAGAGCAGCGTAGAACAATTATAATTTCGACATTTCAAGTGCATAACTATTAAAACACATTACTTCAATACCTGGCTACAAATACGAAAAGTTGTAGTTTCTAGATTCTATCCACTACTGCAATCAACTGTTGACGAGGTAGCAATTTAAGCCTCAAATTTTGAGGTACTCAAACACATTATGCAGTCGGACCTGTTAAGTATGTACTTGAGAACTCAAGATTGACGTTGTTCCATAGAATGTTTTAAAACAAAGGTCCGAAGAAGCGTTTTAAAACGTCAACTGAAAAACGGCTATGTATGATTTGTCGCCATGCTTGGGACGAAGCGCACTTTGGAGTAATTGGGCGGGCGTGTACAAGATCCTGTTCAACTGCTGAAGCTCACTGAGTGAACCGTTCGTTGGTAGTCTTGTTGACGTGAGTTTGTGTGTGTAGCGTGGAAGGGATTACGGATACAAATCTATCAATGAAATCCGTTCGGTAAGACCCCATTGGAAATTTCGTGTGTCTCGATAAGAGTTTTCCCTTCCTCGCCTGCCCCATGGGATCTTGGAATTGCTTTTTACCAAATTACGCTTTTACCACTTTTACTACTACTACTACTTCGACGTTCCTTTTTCCTTCTTTCTCCTACCTTTCACCAACCAACGCCTTTCTTCCTCTCACAGTCAGTCAGTAGACACTCAGTCAGTCTTAAGGCTACTTTATGCAGTAGGCGTCAAATACATCTTAGGCTTCGGCATGTATAGGAGCTTGAACAAACCACCGAAACGCACTTTGGAAAATCGGAGAAAAAGGGTTGACTTGTTTTCCTTGTTGTTGTTGTCGCGGGCATCAAGTGAAAAACTCGGGCTTGTTTGTTTTTGATGTTTTCATGTGGTATTAATATTATTGTTTGGCGCGGAAGCGGGAGCAGGGGATCTTTCCAATGTCAGTTTCCAAAAATATAGACACGCCTGTCAGCTTTCGACGAGTCAATTTCGGAAAAAGGCGACACTTCTCCACATGCCGCCAGCTTAAAAAGTCGAAGAAAAGATGCCGAATGTCACTCCGAAATTAGCATCTTGCTTGTCCCGTCAGTCAGCCAATATACAGGGAGGCAGGCGACGTATTTCGGATTCCGCAGGGGACTCCCCGCCAATTGACATGTGATTGATAACACCAAATGCTTGAGTTTATCAAACAAAAAACATACAACAAGTCCTCACATTTCTACTCAAAATTCTAAAAATTTTGAACCGGGTTTTATGGCACCCGGATTTCGAGAAACCGGAAGTGACCTTGAACCTGCAACGAACCTTGGGTACATACTCGTAGATAACGTTTATATTCACCTGTTAAACCAAATGGAAAAAAGAAAGCTGTATTCGGCGAGCTTGCTCTGTATTCGGAGCACGTGCTGAAGGGAACCAAGTTGACTGAATAGCCTGGCATTGCCGGGTTGCGGGAGAAAAACCCGTTGGAAAAAGTAGGTAACGGTGCGAGAAGCAGAATCCATGAATTATGCATGACAGCTAACGTACGTATTTTACCTATTTTACACGTACCTGTCCCCCTGTGTAACATGTAATTTTTAACCAAATCGCTATAGTATCGAACGAGTCGAGTAGAGCAAATGGTGGTCATGGACTGTAATTAAATTACCCGCATCTAAATCTGAACCCCCGACTGCGTTGTCATTGAGATGCAAATTTTGGGCGGGTTTTTTAAAAAAGTTTCCACCGATTTTCAACAATTTCCATGCATTGATTTCTTTAATCAAAGTACCCTGATTTTTACGAGGTAATTTCAACAAGATTCAAATTGTTCAAATTATGTTGAGCGGGAATCATGATAAAATCCGAGTTTCATTTCCAGTCTGTGAAGGTGAGATAACGGGAGGGAGCATCAGCATAGAGCAAACTTTTCCAAACCCATCGAGTTTATAGTAATAAAAATCAAGAGGAACGAGTCAACTCACAAGCCTAGTAATGAGGTAATTATAAGCGGAGCTCGCGATTCCGTAGCGCGGGAAATTTGAAAATGTCCTTCGAGAGCCGTTTACGCGTAGTGTAACAAGAAATAAATGCGTGTATGAGTCCCAAGGGACGGTTTAACGTTTTCTCCCGAACGCTTTCTCACTTATGGCCAAAAGTCTCTGGACTGTAACTACGAACGAAAGCTTTCTCTCCAATGCACATTGCACTGAGTGAGTTCATTGCAAAATTCGTGAGTTTGTGAAAAGTAACTAAAAATTGTGCTTTTTATAAAAAAAATGTCAATAAAAAGTGTATTCAAAAGGTACAAAGTTTGCGAAAAAAATTGGCAACGAAAATTATTATCAAATTTTTGCACAAACTTCAAAAGACTTTTGAAAAATAGGTAAAAGATTCTGGGTAATGGGAAAATTTGATATTCACCAAAGAGACAAGATTTAAGAAAATCGGAGGATAAAAGCAAAAGCTTCTTGCCAGGACACGTTAAGTAAGTGGGAATTTTTCCCCATGTCTGCACCAGACACGCCGAGAAAAAGTCGCTAATGGAAAGCAACTACTTGAGTCCAACTCGAGTACATTGTGCCGTAATAATCCCGCCTGAATATTCATAAAGTGTAGGCGCTAGAATTTTCCGGATTTCCGTCCGGAGTTGACAGTTTACAAGAGATTTAAATACACGAATTTAAAAAGCCCGCTTCTTGGACAACTGGCTCTGACTGAGTGAGAGAGTGAATAATACGTTTTTACTTGCTTTTAATACTCAACTACTCAAGCAACACCTGAACTGATTTTTTGAATACTCAAGGAAATCAAAACCTCTTTAAAAAATCCTCTTATCCAACAAAACCAACCACTTTGATTCCCTCTCTTGCAGGTGACGTTAAGAGCGAGCCGTGTTTGGAAATGTCGTAAAAATCCATCGGACACGTGTGCGTTTGCCACGGTCGTAAACTGGATGACTTGGTGAAATTAGCGATAGTGAGTTTTAAATTTCGACGCGGGAAATGTGTTTCACAGTAAGAGGACTTGAAGTTTATTAGCGCTTTTTCTTTGGAAATATGGCTTCTTGCTGAACTTACTGCCCGAAGCGTGTCGAATATTTTTCTGGATTTTTCAAGACATAAAGTCATGGGTTGATTACAATGCGGTAAATTATCAAGTATAAAAATTGTGGATTTATTTTATTTCCTCGTAAAATGATGCGTGCGGAAAAGGTTTGTTGAAAAATGGGAAAAAATACTCAGCCTTGCAACAAGTATAAAGTAAGTAATGCACACAAAACGGCCGCCTGTTAAAATAATATGATTTGACTGAGTGGCGTAGAGACGACGAGAACTTTTAGTTTTGTGTGCAACTTTTTGATAGTTGGCTCTTGATTTTATTACCGCGAATTGAGGGACCGTTCAACAAAATGTTATTACTTTGGTTGGGTTATTTTCGAGTGTTGTGTAATGAGAGAATCATTATTATTATATTCTGGCTCTGAGAGTGAGTGAGCCGAGTCGACTACAGAATCAAGTTAAAAACCTCTAATGTACTCTATGGCTAAAAGGCGTACAGTCGTTGACAACGAGGCAAAAGCGACATATCATAAACATGAAACGACAAAAACGACGAAACCAACGATATATGCAATAATCATAATAATGTTTCTCCAAGCTTCTCTGACGTACAGTAAGGCCTGTGGAAATGGAGAAACGGAGCTAAATGACCGAAAAAAGGGTGTCGTAAACTTGTTACTGAATTCACTGGAATCATGGAGCAGGAGCAGTAATTTGTATTGCCCCTAATGGAAATTGGGAGCTGTTAAATTGGATGATGATGATCAAATCATGTTTCACCAAATGATGAAAAAGACACACCAAAAGCTAGATTTTTTAACATCTCTTGGCTATTTACAATTTCAGATTAACTTTTTGAAGCCATAGAAGTAAATGCTAAAGGAGTAGGAGCGGAAAATGCTCTTAGTTCCGCCACCTCTCCGTTAGATGGCGCGCGCTCTCTTCCGATTCCATCCGCTCTTAAAACGTCTCTCAGCGGACAACTCCCAACAATGGAAATATTTTGCAAGGTTAAGCATATATATATAGAAGGCTATGAATTTGGGGGAATAAAAGTCGGTTTGGCGTTCATCATTAAGAGGGATATTGTAGAACAAGGGATTTGCGTTTAATAGGAGCGACGGACGAGGAAGGAACAAGTGGCTGACTGAGGCTTGAGTCTCGAGAATGACGCAAGGATCATTTGGGAGTTATTGTGGGGAAAAAATGAGATTTTCAGAAGGCTTTCTCTAAGGTCTCTTCTACTCTTCAGATTCCCCGGTTTACAGCAAGTAGCTCGGCCTTTGAAACGGCCAGAGAAAGAAAAAGAAGCCGGTTTATCTAAAATCATATCTTTCTTTTCTCTGGTCCAAAAAGGAAAATAAGTGGAGAAAAGTGACGAAAAATTCCTTGAGGACCTAATTCTATGGTATTAGATAAAAGTGGAAATGTTGTGTGTGTGTGGGCTTTTCCGGTTATGCCGTCCTTGAGCATACAAGACTTTTGTTTTAGAAAATTTTCTGACGGAATTTCCATGCTGCCACTCTCAGTCAGTCAGTCAACAACTAACAAACTCGTCAATTGTTGCTTGTCTTTTTGTGTGCGTGCGTTATTATTGGCGAATCATAAGGAGATGATTGACAAAAATCAATGCTTATCATTGCTCGTCAGCGGACATGCATAGTATATATTGGACTGGACTCTTGATATTCATTACTACTTTTTTGCTGAGCGTTTCGTCATTATAAAAGCTGCTTCAGAAGTCGATGCGGGCATACAATATTATCGAGAAAAACGCCAGAAACAACTGTTCAAAAGAACTGAACAGTCAGGAAAAATAGATATGAGAAAAATATGATGGGCGAGGAGAAGGACGAATGATAAGCGTTTGCATGACTTGTCGCCGTCAAGTGGTCCGGGAAATCGTGAGGAAAAGAACAAACCGATAAGAGTTGACCACTCATACAAATTGACAGGGCTTTCTTTCTCATGTTGCGGTGAAAAATTCCCAACCTTTTCCACCAAACCGTTTCCGGCAGCAGCAGCAGCAGCTCTTCAATGCCAACGTCTTTTATATGAGATGCAATCGACTTTCACTCAACGTCAGTCCTTGAGCTTGTCTTGCGACCGTTTTCGATTCCACGTTACAGTCAACAGCTGCAGGACTATGACTTTGTAACCGATCCACCGCCGCGGCGGGAATTTCAAAATTCTTCTCGTCAAACCCTACTAAATTAACTTACAGCAGACGTTGGTTTGGACGGCGCCCAAAAAAGCGTCTCTTTCCTCGGCTACTTTTTATTATATGAATTGTGAATATTATTCAAGGGAGGCAGGCTGCTGGTTTGGTCGGCGATTTTTATGAAAAGAAGCAAACATGGAAGAAAGAAGAAAGAAGAAGCCGATTTTGTAAATGTGTGTTTTGTGTGCGGCTGCCATGTGTAGATGTTTTACGGGTTTTACGTTTCTCTGGTTACTTTCAAAAGTAATGCGAGATGAAATGATGATGAAAAACTAGGAGACAAGTGTGTTCATCCGCAGCAACAGAAATCATTTCAGCCATGCGAAAGCTTGAAACAAAACAAGGAATCCTGTGTCTGAAAAAAGTCTGGTTTCGCAACAAACTCGGTTCAACAAATAAATTATTCTAATCAATAGCAGAGCAGGGAAGGAGGGTGCAAAACACACGAGAATTATACGCCTGTCGTTACAGAATTTCCAGCGTTTTCAAAGGAGGTCGGGTGGAAAATTGTTGGCGTTTCAACGAGAGGGAGGAGATGAAGACGAGGCAGAAATCAGCAAAAAATGTTTAAATATGCGGCAACACTAATGCTTGGTGAAAAGCGAGAGAAATATATTGGAAACACTTAAACGTTTGTACAGATGCGAAGGAAAAAATTGAAGGTATTGAATTTATCACTGGGATAACTGCGTCAGATTTCCTTGTTGTTTTTGTTTTTACAGTGTTGCCGGGTGTGTGTGTGTGTGTCGTAACGGAAGCCACATGTAAATACAGACAGACAGTTGGGCTTTTTAAGATTTCGAAATACGCGCTCAAGCGGGAGCAATGCCGATAAATGACTTTTTGCCATAATTTCTCAGCCGGCTTGAAAAAGGGGGCGGGGAAAAACATGTGCATTTGCATCCATGCATTCTTCTTTGTCGACTATCGATAAAATGGACGCGCATATTTCAAATTGATTAAGACGTCAAGAAGCGAGTCAAGCGCTATCGCCACCGCGGAGCTAGACGAAGAAGAGCAGTACAAATGCGAGGTTTGTGTTCTCAGTCAGGGTGGAGGCGGAGCACTTAGCGGAGGAGAAGAGGAGGCTGACAAAGAGTGTGTCCGTGAACTCTGCTTCTGAGCCGGGTGGAATGTCAAAGATTCGGATGATTAACTAGCACGTGTGTTAAGTTGGGAAATGGGCGAGATATAAGTTAACGTTGGGAAATTAAGTGACGCACGACACACACATGCAACAAAAAATACAAACAGACATGTGCTGCAGATAAGGTGAGAATTTATACAGAGAAGATGCAAAGGGTTGTAAATCACCTGTAATTAAAAGCTCATGTTCAGCCCTGAAACATGGCGGGGAGGTGGAGACAAGCGTCGTCACGAGAGCAGAATCGAAGCCGTATTGCAGTTATTGGAAAAAGTAGTTGCGAAATTTGAAAGGTCGGGTTCGGCATTCAGACTTCAAGAATATCAAAAATGAGATTTATGCCCGTTTTTCCATTGATCAATAAAGCCCTTGAAAATTGCCAGAATTGAAATACATCCCATCAGAAACTGGAGCTTAGATCCTCAGGTATAAACTTAAGTAAAAACGGCATCGAAATCTGACATAATTTTATTTTGTTTACTGACCAAGCCATCTTTGTCCTCAATTCTAAAAAAGCCAATTATGTGTGGAAAAAATTCTCAACCCGAAGAATATATTTGCCGAAACCCAAACTTGTACTTTTTACAAAATCAATGAATTCACTCAATGAACTCAATTTAATGGTCCTCATTCAACTTTTTGCAAACTTTTTCGCCAACCTAACCTCAACCTGTAAACATACACGCCTCTTCTGTCCTCAAGGCATTGCGAAAATTCAGCTACTTTCCACCCAATTTCGCAACATTTCTGCAAACTTACAGCTCCATCCATGAATCGAACCTTTCTCCCAAAAACTTTGCTCAATAGATCACGTCGTTTTGTAAACTGCCATGCTCAAGAAACTTATTTTTGAACAATGAAGCTGGTGGCCTTGGTAGTGCAAGTTTTAATGAGGTAAATTTTGTTTCCCGTCAATTTCTCGTTCACCTCCTGAAATTTTCTCTTTCCAAAAAATATTTTCCAACCTTCATTCCAGTTTTAGCTTTCCGCTTTGACGTCTTCGGGACTTCCAAGTATTTCCAGTTTCACAAGGAAAAGAAGAAAGTGTGACGCGAAGCGGTTTCGGTGTATGCGGTTTGCTAATGAAAGATGTCTTTGCGTGCCAAATATCTAATTCCTTTGGTCTTGTTCTCCTTCTTGTTCGTCTCTTGGCCATAACTTTCCTTGTGCTTCTTTTTGTCCTCACATTTCCGTAGCCGAAGAGGTGAAAGTTGATGGAAAGAGTAACGGAACCGACTTTCCGTCCCATCCATCCCACTAATGTAATTATATAATATGTTTCTCGCTCCCAGCATTTGGCGACTGTCAAGACGCGTTACAAAAGTCGCTTCAGTCCAAACTAAGCAACCCCCAGCAGCCTCTCCTCTCGCAATGGAAAAACGCACTTAATTTCTCGTCGATTTAATGGAGAAAAAGAGGCGTTTGTAGTAGTACATATCAGACTGATGATGGACGACTCGCCGTATTCCTGCCACAAGAGCTCGAGACTTGAGGAGAAACGGAAGTCAAGTTGGTTTCCTTGAGGTAGGAGGCTCGTTTCCTTTCTTGCTCCATCGAAAGCTTGAATCACGTTGAAACCCAGGAAACTAAAGGCGATTCACGAGAGGAGAACATTTTAATTTCCTGAAAAATTTACTCAAAGTCAATCTCACTCGATCAACTTTCCCGGCAAACAACAACAACAACAGCAACAGCAAACCAAAAGAAGAGAAACAGGGCTAGAGAAAAAAGCTTGTTTTTCCAACACAAAATAGAGAAAAGTTAGCGAGAAAACAATGGCTAACAGAAATAGCCGAGACGTTAGTTTCTTGACTTTTCTTCCCGTGATTCCGAGTACTAAAGTCAAGAAGACGAAATAAGGAAAAGAAGAAGGAGATGGAAACGAGAAAACCAATCCATCTAACGTGATGGGATTCTCCTCGTTCAACTTTCTTGTGTCTCTTCTTCTCCATTTCCGACTTGGCTGTTAGTTCTTCTTCTTCTTCTACTTGCCCAGAATTTCCTTAGACAACAGCATTAATTAATTACACAAGTCTCGCGAGGACCTGGGCAAATAAATAGCCACCAGTCAATACGATACGTACTTACCATCGATTTCAGCTTCCCAAAAACACAAGCGCAGCGCCTGCGATTCTTTCTTCCCCCGAAACCTTCCAAGTGGAAACCTCCAAAAAATATTCCTGGCATTTCTCAGCAACTTTGCAAAATTCAAAACCTACTACTATTTAGTCAAGTGCGTATGAAAAATATTTTGGAGCTCGTAGAAACGACAGCAAGTTTCCCCGAATCAGGCACATGATTCGATGACAAACTTGTTGTTGGAGAGTAGATGAAGCTTGAGATTTTTGAATTACGCCGAGTCAGTGCTCAAGGGGTAATGACAAGTCATAGATTAAGTGAAACGAGCCATCTTCAAATAAATATCCAAACACAGCAGAGCTTTCAAAACTTGACTGAGAGAGAACCGCTCGAGAACATGTAACAAATGCATGTATTTTGTAGACCCAATGTAAATGTTTTGCTAAAAATGTATTCAGCCGACCGTTCCGCAGCATCATCTTTCACTATGGAATTCTCGTCTAGATTCACAAGTTTCTGCTGCTCAATTGATGTAAAATTCCCATTTGTTCCCTTGTTCGGATAGAAGCTCCTTTTGGCTCGGGCAAAAACTCTATTTGTTTAGGGTTGCTTCGAGAGTAGCAGGAATTTTCGACGAGGGTACTTTGAATGGAAACTGGTTGAAACTGATTGGAAAAGAAAGTTTTTTCGGAGAAAATCCTAGAGAAGAAATGGTCGTCGTCGTCGTCTAGAATTCGTCGGCCCGTTTGTTTATCAGTTGAGGGTGAAAATATATAGCGAGAAGGTTTATGATTGAGATTGGAAACGACAAACAAGTTTTGTTGTTGCTTCTCCTCTACTTATTTTACCCGGCTTGTCGAGATCCCATCTTGAAGGCAAGGAGAGGCAAGCAGGGCGGGCGTTTTCGGGGGAAAGTTGTTGCTCCGCTCCTGTAGAACCCGCTAGAAGAAAAAGTCTCCCGAAAGTGCATGTTAAGAGATAGGGAAACCAAGATAAGAGTCCTTGCCTTCTATACTCCTACACTTTTATATTGCTTGTAGGCAAATTCCGTTCCCAGGATTCTCCTGATGCTACAGTCGTCCGCGACTGATATGGATAGTTTATTATTATTATTTTTTCCGCTCTTTTGTAAAAAGGAGATATAGAGGAATTTGAAAAGGAAAATTTCACCCATCTACCCAAAAAACTAGGATGGAGAAAGTAACAGAATATTTGAAAAAAGGTACAAGCTTTTTAAGAAACGTGACTGAACACAAAATCCAGTTAAAATGCATACGTGTCCTTGTGATCGATCAGACTTGGAAATATAGCGTGAATCTGAAGAGAATCGAGGGACGGAAAATGCGCAAGATGGAAAAGCTCATCTGTGTTTGTCTTGAGAAAATGGTTTTTTACCTCCCAAAGTAAAGTACAAGTACATACGACGTTCACACAAAGAATTCAAGACTATCACTAGGAAAGAAAGCTGCTTCTGGATACACTTTTCCTTGGTACATTATGGTATGGCGAAAGTTGCGGCGAAAATTATTTATGATACTTTGTACGAGATTGGGCAGAGAGAGAAAAGCATAAATCTCGGCGAATTTCCTTCCTAGTCCCAAGTCACTTTCTACCAACAAATACTTTTTTGCAAACCCGAGCCCATTAACCCATTGAGCAGTGCATGTGCTCAATGGCTCGATAGTTTCAACTCTGTTTGGAACCCAGCGTGAACTAAGAGAGGCCAAGGACGCGGCCAGACGACTCTTTTAATTAAAGACATTTCGGGAAATTGCAAATTATAAACTTGGGTATTTCCAACTCCCTTCCTAATTTCGCAATATGCTTCAGCCTATTCATGTTGTCCGCTCCAAGTGTGTCCCTGCTGGGTGCTTAGCTTTTAGATTTTATTTTCTTCTGGTGCATGTCCCTGATAGTCTAGCGGATAGCGGGAGTTTAATGGAGCCATTTTCTTTCACCGTTTAAAACAGTAGAGATTTGAACCAGACTTTGAATCGACCTGCTTCAGCCTCAGTCTATTAGCTCTGACCCACGATGAGAATCCAGCGACTATTTATTGTCAATTGTCTTATTGTTATTGCCCTACGGCATTACCTGTCAACTTTTAATTCACTTGAAAGCATCGCAGGAGATGCGATACGAATTTCTATTGCCCAAAGTAGCATTTCTGTCTTTCAGCCCCACAAGTTCCAGCCAGAAAATTCGTCTTTGCCGCGGGTTTCAATTTACTTCGACTGTCTGTGGAAAATTCATTAAATGTCACACCTGCTCCTCTCGTCCAGTCTCCCTGCGGTCCATTAGGCAAGGACGTTTCTGTGAACCAACGGACCGAAGAACTGACCTAGTTGACGTTCACTGATCTTGGGTCAACGCTATAAACAAAAAGGGCTCATTTCGTTGCCTCGAACCAGCAGCTTCGAAATCGACTTCTCTCGGAACAAAGGCAATCAAGGGTCCCCTGGGCGCCATTTCCGTTTTTGGTGGAAAACGCTTGGTCGCTGGCATAGACAGCCAAAAGAAGCCTGAGGCGGCTCTGTATATCTGGCTGGTGAAAGGAGTTGCTTTATTCACTCAGTTGCTTGAAAACTCGTAAGAGCCGCAGCCGTACAGCCATTGAATTTACTGGTGAAACCAAATCAATGACACGTGCAACAGTTTAATATGAAGGCGCGAGACGTTTATGACTCGCTGCCAAAGTAGACTTGTTTGTTTGTTGCTTTTAATGATCAGCATTTTACACACATGCACTCGCAAGTTGTAAATCAGGGGAGGACCGAAAAACCAGCAACGTATATATATAATGTGCCTTGCGTGTTTTCCTCGTTTCCCGGTTAAACCATTTGTTCACCGACCGAGTTCAACTAGGACTCGATTTGGTCACGCCAGAAACACATGCTTTTTGTCCTCCTCGTCCTCGTCTTCGTGGTTCTGTGACAAAAGGACGGAATTAGAATTTTTAAAACTTGGAAACCTTTTAGAGTTTAATGGGTGTGGGGCCGTAAACTGATTTTTGATCACGTCATCAACCGGAAGAGGAAATAAGAACAAGAACATGTCAGCCCCGCAACCTAATCTATCCAAGACCTGACCGAGTTTGTCGTCAGCAGCAGCAGCTGAAAAGGAGAGAAACACGAGTATATTTTTTTCCTCCTGCCTTCTAATACCCGGGTCCCGGGTGACGACGGGAGATTGGATTTTTTCGGACGTCAAGTTAGCGGCCATCAACTACTCCAACTTTCCAAAGGATGCAGTGTAGTAAAACGAAATGTGTTTGATGATGCAAATTGAAGCTGCCTTCAGAGCACAATAGCCGGAACAGATTAGTTTGAGACTTGATGGCTTGGTGTAGTCATAAAGGCGGCCGAGCTCTAGAATAGGACGCAATCTTGCCTGCTGGCTCTTGACGCAGGATATTTCCAGAGTTATATGACGAAACCACAAACTTTGCTGGGACCGCAGAACGACAGAGAGACACTTGAACTGCTGTTGTAAACCGGGATGCTGAATCCATGTAGGTAAATGATAGGGACAAGTAGGGGAAATGAATTGAGTGATTGCTAGCTTCTGTAGCCCCAACTTGAGCCAGCTTTTAGGGTTGTAGAAAATAGATTCTTAGCCTGAACGAAAGACCAAGTGGGGATTTCATACGAGATTGCCATGTAAATGTCATGTTAAAATTTTAGAGCCTCTAAAACTGCAAGACTCGTGTGTGGATGAGGTATAATCAAATCGTAGAAATGACCGCCATTTCACATAGAAACCTTCTCGAACCAACTTCTTTCTTGTGGCGTTCAGAAGCAGGAGCAACAGCTATCAGTTTTACGTCCATCATAAAACCCTATTCACATGCTCTCAGCTCAAAGAAAGAATATTCGGACAAGTGCCTTTTCACAGTCTTATAGTTGAACAAGGAAAACCGAAATCCCGGCTGGTCATATAACTGGATTTTTTATGGAGCTCCGTAGGTCTCTGGGTTCAAGGACGGGGACGGAACTGCAGGTGAATTTTTTGCAACATTGGAACATGTTTTCATAATTTCCGTTCCGTAGGCATATTGTGTGCAGTAAAGGAAATGCGGGTAACAGGATGAAATTTAAGAGGTGTGAGGAAACGAATCGGCGGACAAGAGAACAAGTTGTGTGGGTTCTGGGGAAGGACTTTTCCTACAAATGAGCAAACCTTGAACAAGAAGAGTGAGAAAAGACAAGAGATACTTGAACATTCCGGAAAAGAGGCTATAAACCGTTAAAAGTACATGCGGTTAAAAGGGCAGAGAAGAAGAAGAGAAAAGAGAGAGAGAGAAAGTAGTAGTTTGGTTCGCTGGACAAGTGAATATCTTTGGAAAAACATAAGAGAGAGAAAGAAAAGAGTGAAAAAAGTGGAATTGTTCTGGGTTGGTTCGAGGTTGGGCACCCGGGGACATTTTGTCATTGTAAAAAATAAACATGGGCATCGGCTAAGTGAGTAACCCTGTAATCGAATGTCAGCCGCGGAACACGTTTCCCGCCGGCCCCTTTCACTCACTCGATGCCTAACCTTAGCTACACTCTAGAAACACAAGCCCATCTTTTTCATTCCACTACACCACATTTCGATTGTCCATCATCTTCCCCAAGGCGAAACTAGGAAAAGAGAGAAAAACATGGAGGAAACCAAGACAATATCTCGTTCGTCCTCCACTGACTCATCGACTCCACCAGCAACGCAACTCAAGAGCAAGCTTTCTCGGACAGACACAAAGCCCGGGCTTTTGATGGTGTCCTCTGGGCAATTTATATACAATGTCCTTTCCTTCCCACGAGTCCTTTCGGTTCCCAGCCACCTTTTCCATGATGGGCACGTCCAAATTGAGGATTGCGGTCACCGAATTTGAACTTCGATAGAAAACACCCAAAACGTAAAACTTTATTGAACATCGAAATCTGAAATATGGCTTCAAACGGCATTAAATTATAGCATTAATTTCAAGTCTTCTAGTCAACTGCTCTAAACCTTATGAGAAACTGAAAAAAAATACGAAGCAAAGAGAAGCCCTGCAGTTACTTTAGATTAACCTAATTGAAATCTAGAAAATTTAATTTTGGAAAAAAATCACCGGGCAATCAGGTAAGTCTCAATAGCTTCTAGGAATTCACAAGTAGTTCACGAACGCTATTATTAACATTTAAGCCTCTTACTGAACAGCAAAAATGATGGAAAGTGGCTACACTTTCTACACCAAAGTTGGTCTAAAACTCGGGTAATAAGCTTAAACGAGCATAATTTTTACCTTCCTTGGGGCAATCATTCTTCTTCATCATCGTCATACTTAGAGTGCAATACCGCTTAGTTATAGGGCTTCAGATTAAAACGTAGTTGGCGATGCTCGTTCTCCATAGCTCGCCGTTGATGAAACCTGTGTAAAGCTGATAAGAGTGAAATTAACCGAAGACTAGGCTCAACTTGATATATTATATATTTGGTAAAAATTTTGAAGCTTCTGCAGTCTCTCATGAAGCCAGTAAGTAATTTAATTGTCGATTCGTCAAGAGTCCGTAATAAATATATTCGTTCTATATATTTGTTGTAAATTGGCAAGTCAATTGGATTTGTAATCCCGAAACTCCTGAGGGAAAGCGACAAAAATGAGCATACGAGTATATAATCCAGCGGTCCATGAAATTGGCTCACGTTTCCTTCCTTCAGCTCTACAAGTCCACACAAGTGTATCTTGTTTAACTCGTTGTAAATTACACAAATCATGTTTGAACACGGACTACTCTACTCCTGGCATACTCTTTGATCGGATTTGTGCCCGACCACGTCCTCGTTACTATTCCAATTCCGCTTTTCCATGTCCGCTCCGAAATTTTCAACAGTATAGTAACCACACGCTAATCCCCGCCGAAATACTAGCGGCGGGTGCTTCTAATGAGACCTCGGAACGAAGCTTCACAAACAAATCTATTCAGAACACGTGTTCATCACAAGGATGATCCACCTGACTGACTGACACCATGTTAATTTACCGTTAATTACACGACTTTGAAATCAAGTGTCGTCCTTTAATTTCGCCTCTCTCTCTCCATTTATATATGTGTGTGCCTGTGGTTTCGCCGGGGTTTTCGATAATTTGGCCATCCAGCGATGGGAGGCAACTGTAGCCGAAGATAAGTTGATATTGGATGCTCGACTGATTGGATACTTGGGAAAGGGACGGAATAAAAGGGAAGGATGCGGGGAATCGGGCCAAAATGTGATGTTTGATATAGTGATGAAAATAGAGATTTACTGACTGCTGAATAGCCGAACGAGTGGAGAAGCGAGAGAGGGTCACATGGAAATCAAATTGAGTTGGGTCAGAGAGAGAGAACCGAATTTCGGTTAGCGAAAAGCAAGAGTTGAATGGAGAGAGAAAGCTAGTCGATATAAGAATAGAGTAGAGAGAGAGTCAAGTGACTCTATTTTACTTGCTGCTTTCCCCGCCTTCCAACTCTACCACACTACTGCCTGAAAGGAACAAGAACAAATTGAATGTAAATTAGATTATATTGATGGTCATTCGGGAAACTAAATTTTCAAGTGGCATCCGCATCCCAATATCCAACATTCCCGCCCATCCACACAACCGTCCTTTCCTTTCACTGTATCTACACAACCAACCAACGGCTCTTGAAACCAACTTGAATTTTCTGTCGACCAGAAACCAAAGAGATACACATGTTCAAACATACGCCAACAAACAGAGAAGAACCTTGAAATTACCTCGACTTCTACTACTCCATCGGCTTTCTATCACAAGTCAATATACCCGAACAAAACTTGCAAGTCCATGAGAGCCGGAACCTATATATTGCGGAAACGTAAATTTGAAGTGTTCATCATCGAGAAACGACGCTGATGATTCACGATGAGCTTCTCTTGTTCCAAAGGCGGGAAATGAATAGCACTTCATTGGAGCTTCAAATTCCAAGTTTCGGCTGCTCTCTGTGACGTCATCGTCGAAGAAATTCCAACAAACACTGTAAAAGCGCCAGTTGAAACAAAAATTTGGTGGAAAAGTAATTTTCCTCTGAGCTAATTGAATCGACAAAATGGCTTCTTTATCTCCTGATGCACGTTTACTTATATTCGGGCAAGAGATAAAAATATGGAATGTAAAAGTAGCATTTATCCGGTTGAATTACTTGGTAAAAAAAGAAAATACACAAGATGGAAAGGGATAGAAAAAAGAAAATAAAGACAAGGAAATAGAGAAGGCATTATCTTTTGGACGGGTATTGAAAAGTAGTATGTTTTTGTTATATATTTTTCTGATGAATATTCAAAAATTGAAAAGGGGGAAATGAATAATAGCAATATCGAAAAAGCACGTGGACCAGAAACACCAGCAGCAGAGACTCTATCATTCCCAACAATACAACAAAGAGAAAATGAGTTGACGTAAAAAGTGAAATTACGTTATTGTGAAATACTAGTATTTGATTGGAAGAAAGTAGTGTATTTTCGAGGCTGAAATGAAAAGCCTCGAGTTTTTCGCAACCTTGTTCACTTTTCAAGGAGCTACGTAGCGAACGACGATACGGTTCAATTGAAGAAAAGAAAAGAGGAGAAGAAAGCAAGAGGAAATTGAATGTGAGTTGAGTCGGATTGAAAAAAGATGGAAATGAAGAGAGAGAGAGACATGGAGCGAAAGTGGGCGAAATTCAAAGTAAATACACAACCAAAAGCTACAAAATATACGAATACGGCCGATACCAACCAACGAAAATTTATAAAGACGCAAGAGAAATATATTTCTATATTCTGCTCGTCATGTTGTTTAAAAGTAGCAGTTTCATCAGACTTGAATATGTACACACAATTTTTCAATTGTTTGATTAGTACAAAAAGGTTTTTCTCAAAAACAGCTCCTGGATATAACTGATAATAAACAAAGATATTTTTTTGTGTATCAAAATTCAGCTAGAAATTAAATACTAGCACTTTTTTAGCCAAAAATTCCATCTCTGTCTCAAGCTTCAGAGTAAAAACCAGGGCGTTTCCACTTGAAGTAAGCCTAACTAATAACTACGAGAAATTTCAAATTCTTGAGAAACTTTCTCGGACTCTTGTTCTGATGACACACACAAATCAAGTCACTTTCTTTCTTGTTGCAGTTGAAATTAAATTCGGTTGTTTGAAACCTTTGGTATTTTATGGAAATGAATTGAAAATTTCCATGTAATTCATAAATGACAGCCGGCTGACGCATCCACATGCAAAAAGCTTTCTCTTCTTTCTCTCTCTCAGAAAGCCGGCTACAGTAGTCGCGTTTGTTTTTACCCCGGCAAAGCTCTTTGTCTTTTGTTTTTAACCGTCATTTTGCTGACTGTGTACTCAAGTTGCTTCGTCTTCTTCTTCTTTATTTACGTTTGTCCCCATTGGGTTTTGAATCGAGTAAAATATAAATACGTCTCCGTCCTTAGACACTCTTTCCCGCCCGTAACGTCAGTCAGTGTTAAAAGCAAAGATCCGAAAAGCCACCATTTACATATTCCAATCCTCTTTCCAAAACCCAAAAACGTACGTGGCGTTTCCACTCTCTCTCACACAATATTTTATGACCCCAGATGCGCCGAAATCGGTCCGCAAAAAATTGACAAAAACTGACACTTTTCCTAATTGGTTATTATTGCAGCAGGAATAGCAATCGCTGCCAGCGTTGAACAAGTTGTGCTTCGACTCAGTCAGTCAGGAACAGTCGAAAAAGTAAATATTTGTGTGCTGGACTCGTGTTGAGCCACGTTTCGGATAACGTTCATAGTAACGGCATTTTCTGAGATCCCTATTGACCTATTATCGTCCTTGGTCGAGTACACAGCAGGGATGCATAAACATGTTATTCTACTTACTTTGGCCACTTTCTACACTGCCTTGCCCAGTAGTTTGGCTTCTGATAATGGATCTCCAGCCACTCGAATTGCATGTCCAGAAACGTGGAGTCGAAACCGTGAGGTCGACGGGAGGTTCGCCATGATACAACGCCATATGGACGATAATCAACTTTCACTTTTTTTTCTTCACCAGGGCCAAGAAGAGAGCTTGACAAAAGTGCATCAAAGACAAATATAATGATGAGAGACGATTACGAGCAAGACAAGAAACAGAGAAACTTAAACGGAAGCAAACACGTTTCTGTGTCTTCTGTGTGCTTGTAAACGCTTTCTTTCCCTCTGAAACGATGAGTTTCTCGACTTGCCCGCTCCGCAAGAAACATTTACTAATGCAGTCAATAAAATTTAATTGCTGCGCTCTGTTCTGCTGACTCAGTTGCAAGAAGAGAGCTGCAAGTAGCTTCCCCAACTGCTGAATATTATAATATTCAGAGAATACACAGAGCCTCAACTACAGATAGTGCGGAGTTTATTGACTCAGACAAAATATGACGATCGTTTTGATTTCGTTGTTGTCATAGCAACAAAACAGTATTGGACATGAAGCAGACTATATCCAGCATAGGTAGTCAAAATTTGAAGTCCCTAGCTCTAAAAACAGCTTGTCCAGGAGAGGTGACAACCCAGGACCCCGTTTTTGGGTTTTCCGAAAGCGTTCTGTCCATAACTACAGTATTCCAGGTGATTTTGGACAAGACCAAAAACTTAGAATGTAGCTCAAAGTCTTCTGCATCGGATTAAGCGCTTAAACAGGGAAAATTTTTAAGTTTCTGGAATATATGGACGTTTACAAGTCTTGAGTTGTCACAAAAACTGAGTCAGTCAATGGGTTCGCTGATGTTTCTGGCCACGTAGAAAATGACTGGAGCACCGCAGGAAAGTAAGAGTACCAATTCTAAAAAGCTGAATAAAAGAGCTTTCAGAATTTGTGATCAAAACGAGAAAATGTTTTCAAAATCAAAAGATTTTTGAGTATTTGTAGAATTTCGGATTGCTTCAGCCAGGACTTTGGAGCTGACAAGGGGCTGGACATGGCAGAGACATGAACCTGACAACTCTAAAAT
Source organism: Sphaeridia pumilis (assembly GCA_034698345.1). Classification (NCBI taxonomy): domain Eukaryota; kingdom Metazoa; phylum Arthropoda; class Collembola; order Symphypleona; family Sminthurididae; genus Sphaeridia; species Sphaeridia pumilis. The sequence goes on along the minus strand of JAQGBJ010001363.1, from coordinate 1,160 downwards.
ACGCTAAATTGTAGCTCGAAACGTGGGCTATTTTATGGCTATTAAGAATTTGAAATTTTCTTAAATTTATGATCACAGTTTTTAATAGCAGTTATAGAGCACAAATTTCCAAACCGACTTTTGGAAAATTTCTTCGTGAGGATGGGCCACTGTCAGCTCCGCCGTAGCCAAACCGGTGGGCAAAATTTAATGAAAAAATATGATTCTGAAAGCTAAAATACGAAGCTATAAGATATTATAAGTAGATTTTTTTGGGTTCACTATTTTAGTCTGTGCAAAAATTACAGTCTTGAGTCAAATAACTCCGCAGGTTCTGTACATCCACCAAAGTACAGACATAAACCAGAAAAATCTTTTACGGTTCTTGTATATTGTTTGGGGTGCAAAAAGAGAACCAAAAGTAACGGAACTGCTCCACAACAATTTTTCAAGAGGCCCAAACAATTTTTCTTCAAGATGCAAATATTTACTCTTGTAAAAATTGAACGTTTGACCAAAAACGTGCAGATTTGAATTGCGTATATAATTAATTACAGAAGCTTTACCAGTTGATGGAATTGTTTCAGCTTTCAGTAAGTAATTTCTTGCATCAGTTGGTTAAACACAATCACAGTCCAAGTCAAACGAAAAGATGCATTAATGTGAGTAACCTTTTAGGCTAATGACTAAAAGACTATTGCACTTTCTTCTAGTTTGTATAGACTTTATTTGTGAAGCTTTGCTCCGCTACTCTTATACATTTGTGAGTTTCGTGATGTTTGTCTCTTAATAAAAGAAGAAGACGAGAGAAGAAGAAAAGAAGAAAAACATATGCAAATCTATGGATTGTGAAATTGAAAAAGCTTTTTCTCCCTCTTCTAAAATACGGCTTTCTCGTTGATGATGATGATCAAGTCAAGAGAGCGTGTGTGTGTGTTTATGAAAAACCTTTATGACTTGAGCTAGAAAGGCAGTTGACAAAAAGTGTTTAAAAGCAAGCATCATCAACTAACTAGTAAAAATACAAGAAACTCGTGGAACAGCTCGAGTTTCTCAAAGGGACTCACAGGACATTTGTGTTGTTTTTCTAGGGGTTTGTGAGTGAAAAAGTGACATGTTTTTCCAAGAGAGGCTTTGTTTGCAATAATCATAATCATAAAAATAATTGCGTGCCGGTGACA
>JAQGBJ010001362.1:0-23846 GCA_034698345.1 Sphaeridia pumilis | reverse complement strand
AAGCAGAATTCTAGAATAGTCAAAGATTGGTATTATCCAATGAAAGAGTATGTACATGGAGCTGTTGAAGTTTGAATTTTCGCTGATGATTTTGACGACTAAAGGTGTAGTGAAGTGATTTGGAGCTGTTTTTGAATATATTCGACGAACATGGTCATTTTAATCATCCTTGCTCTTGAGCGTTACCTTTAGCATCCCGCGTTTTAAAGCGATCGTCAGTCTACACGTTTGAGAGAAATACACATAAAAACACACAATAAATCCATGATGGGTGATTTGGTCTAGAACTATAGAATTCATGATTCGATAAAAAAAGTAATACTTATCGATAATAGATCCTTCTTCAAACTACAGTTTGATTAACTAGAGCTGCATTCCAAATCGGATACTTGCTCAACTATCGTATTTAGTAAGTCAGAAATTATTTGAGAAGCTGAATCATCATCAACTACCGCTAAAGTATCAGTCGGTGATCGTCTCTGCAATACGCCGTCAGTCTCATCCTCTTCTTCGCCGACTAAAACTCGCTCTTCTTCGTCCTCCGAGCTTGAAGTATCATCGCTAGCATCAGAATCGTATACTTGCACTTCTCGAACTTTGAGAAGATAGCTCCAGTCTTTCATGAGAAGTGATAGTTTTTCTTGGATTTCAGCAGCCCTGTAAACCACAGAGGTTATATTAAACTACCAGAAAACCCACAGTAGGCATGAAAATTTGAGTAAAGTATCATACAATGGAAATCGTTCTCCAAGACAGCTGAGAATGCCAGCATACTCGACACCATTCTTGACTATTGGACGATCACTGTCTTCAGTTTCTTCCATGAGCTTCAGAACTTGTACCAGCGTCTGTTGTAGCCTACAGATGAACTTAACGTCACAGAATATCTCTGGCCACTTGTATTTGTTCCGTTGACGCTTGGTCCAGAATTGGAACTGCAACAGATCATAATGAATCGCTTTTTCAAACTTTCCAGTTTTGGCAGTAATTGCAGAAAATAGCTGGTTTACCTGCTCTCCAAACGATTCAGGGTCAATCCGATAGCCTGCAGCCCAAGAATTCAACGCACTTTCCAGATCATCATGGACAATCTCCAGCATTCCTTTGAGAAACTGAAGATGGACGACCAATACCGGTGACCATCCAATGACTGTTCCCACCATCAAAGCCTTGTTAACGATGCCTAGCGCTGCAGACCTCATGTTCTGGTTACCTCCCAGCAGTAACCGGATGTAAAATATCAGTATGTCAGCGTTCAAAGGGTCCCGTTCCAGCGTGGGCTTGAATGCCGCTATGGCCGAATCGATTCCAAAGCTCTGCAAAGATATCAAAAAGTCAATCATCTTCTAGATTTGGATACGATGAACCAGAATGTTGATGTCCGTTTCCGTTACCCTTAACAGAAGTTCGGCGTTGTAGACACTCAACCGGATATTTAGCGGATCAGCCTCCAAAGCTTTAGCGAGGTAGTCATTCGAGTCAACTTCAATGGATATATCTTCCAAGGACAACTGAAGCTCATTCTGCATGAACGGTACTCTACAAATCTGAGAGCCGTCTTCTACAGAAAACTGCACTGTTCGACACATGATATTCTTCAGATTCCGGTAGTTGTAAAATTCGCAGGCAATTGTGAAGATCTCAGCAGCGAATAATGCTGGTAGATCGTCTTCTGTAGCCAATCTGGAATGGAAAGTAAGTAATTCAGGTAGATACAGTGCATTCGTTCATGTACCATAAAACTTTATTCGATCAGTAACTTACTGCAATTCTTCATGAAGCAAAGCGGTAACAACTTCGGATGTATTAAGCCGAACTCCTAGAAACTTCATTTCCGGGTCTCGGTTAGGACTTCTTAGGGCATCGTATAATATTGATATGGCAGCTAATCTTAACCCGGCATTCGCAGGCTGGATTGCCAAACCCTTTTTGACAGCGTTGAATTCTTTCTTCGTAGGAGACACCAAGAACGTGTTTGATTCTTTTCTCTTCCTTATCAACGCCATCAGCCGCATAGAACAAGTGTCTGGACTCTGGATTTTCAGGTGACTCAGCTGAAAATCAAAAACATTAGATCCAATTTCAAAATCTACATTGAAAGCCCAAATCGACAGGTTACCTTTGAAGCCAAAGGACTAAGTTCTTCAACAGACTCCCGGTAGAATGTCAACGTCTGTAGTTTAACCGCCGTTTCAACAAATTCATGTTCTTCATCGCTCATAACCGAACATTCTGAACCGTCGCCGAAGTCCATCTCGGGCTTGTACCTTTGTTGAATTTCCGTTAATGTCATGTCGATTACATGGTTGAACCAAGTCGTCTTGTAAAACTGGTCAATGTCGACGTTGAAGCATGTGATGGTTACTTTGGCTTTTGACAGTAATTCAACCCCCAGGTCTGCGTTCCCACGCTTTGCTTCTTCTAGTGCCAAAAGACAGACGTTCGTCAAAAGCTGGAATGGAATGCTTCGAATGTAGTCCAGAATTCGCCCGGATTTGGTTGTTTCAGCATGGTACTGTTGTAGGTGTCTGTAGATAACGGCGTCGATTTCATCCGGAATCACTGCGGTAGTTTGGCCTTCGTTTTGAACACTAGTTCCAACTTGTTGGTTCAGCCGGTCACTGACGGCTTGGCGTTTCGAGCGGATTTCAGCAACCCAAGCACTCAACTTGATTTGGCATTCGCGTTTTGATGGCCTAGCATCGTTACTATCTGCTGTACTAGCCATGACTGAATTGCTTTAATGCTTTTGTACTTTACAATTCACCACCACATTTACAAATTTGATCTATTAAATATTATGTTCGAGTATAACGCCGTTTGTGTTGATTTTGTGATATTATCTCCAGCATTCGCGGTCCGGTGTTTCAAAAGTCAAGGACATCTGTAAATGGGCGGTCGCAGCAAGTAATCCGATTTCCGTCGCCGACGGGGCAAGTAATCCGTCGCGACTTCGCTGAGGAGTTGGTCCTCGAGGCCTTCCGAGGGTCACAGTGAAGTTGATGAGGGTGACCTTGACGCAGACTTCGGGAAGGTAGTGTGGGTTGGCCATTTTGGTTGTCATGTACAGTTTGAAGTCGTAATCGGCGTTGGTGTCGCCGAGGCGGATCATTTGACGGCCCTCCTAGAAAAAGAGCAAATAATCCGGTTACATATGCAAAGAACGATTCAACGTTTGCCTGTGTATATATTTGAATAATGTACCTACAACCATTCCGTGGCCGAAATGCTACGTGTCCTGCAATTAATCCTATTTCCGTCGTAACCTGCAAGCAATCCGTCACAATTCAGCAAAATTGTAAAACGGAAATTTTTTACAACTAATCCGTCACGTCGGTTCAAGCTATCCGTCGGCGACGGGTTTAAAATGGAATTAATCCGTTTTGATAAAATGATCATATTTGAGCATTGCAAAGCAAGTGATTGATTAAAAAATAGGAAATTGAAAACACATTTATTCTTAAAGGTTGAGCTAGTATTTTCGAACGGATGTAATTCTGCTGCAATCTTTGAAAAAAGAACCATAATCAGCATATCAAAAAACTTGAAATATCTTACATTAGCCCTCATCCAAATACTGCATTACCAGACTTCAGAATTTCCGAAACTGTCGGAGGACTGTGAAGTTCCCCCTCACTCACAAGTGTCTTGATGCAGCTGTTCTGTATTCTTTTCTGCACGCGACAGGCAGTAAATTTCTTCTGACCGCCTGAAAAATGTCCATACGTTTATAGCTTATGTTTTCAATTAAACTTGCATAATTTTACCAACCTTTCATTCCTTCCGTTTTAGACAACCTGTGGTCAAAACATCCTTGTTTTAATGTTAATGCACAGACGATTCTACCACTTTCAAGCATCGAGGTAACACTCGAGAGACACTACTAGATAACTGCACAGCCATCCCTTTGAAACATGAACAAACTGCATAGCCAACCGTTAAGACGCATTGACTTCTAATTAACCAACTCGTTAGCTGCTTGATAGCCAACGTGTTAACTTTTTGCTACCAGACAGCCAACCGTTTCTATTGACGACAACTGACAAGGGCAGTAGCGACCGCGGCAAGGATTCAACGAAGAATATTGGAATCTCACCAGCGGAGTTGGAACCTCTGTGCACTTAAGTACAACCATGATCTGGAGAGCTTTCACCGGATCCATGCAAAGTATTTTATGCGATGGCTGGTTTAAGCCGTATGTCGCCCGTCCGGCGTTTCTGCAGCAGATCGATCCTTGGCACGCAGCATACCGGACCACTAACGTTTTCAGTGTGTAAGGCATGATATTTCTCTCTTAATTTTCTATTCAGTTCTATCCCAATATGTTTACGCTAATTTACAAATTTATTTCAAGCAAATTTACGCTTTTTGCAGTGGAATTGCTTTCGCGAAGATGCAAAAATGCTGAAACAACAATCGCTATCACCGGATTATTTAATTGGTGAACCCAAAATTTTATTATCCGTGGCAATTTTAGGTTTCAAAATCGCTAGATGAAGATTGGTCTTAGTAATCTCGAGGTTGCCGTGCATCAAAGAGGTTATAAATTATTAGAAACCAATTTTTTGTAATGTAACTAAGCTCCATTGGACAATAAAATCCCTGTCTTGATATTATCAATGATTAAATCTATGTACGGCGTTACTATGTTTTTCCTGTTTTTGTTCATTTTCAAGTCTTACGGAAACTGCTACAAAAAAAACGAGAAAGGTTATGTCGAGAGCTCTTTGTCAATGGCCAAGGCATGGACGACATCGGGTCGTACTTCTTGTCCAGGTTCGTGGTCACGTTTTGGTCTGGTCTTGAAGGTACCCCATTTGGCTTTATGCCCTTTGGGCTCGTGTCGTCTTGAAATTTTGAAACCTAACGAAATGCGCCACATGAAGAACGCTTGTCGTTTTGTTTTACCAACAAGTTTGTCCAAATTTTGTCGACTTTCACCAACATTCTGCTTTTATCACCGACATTTATTCGCCTGGTTTCACCAAAATTTCATCATCATCCCTATTAGTTTCTTTACCAAACGTTGGGCATGCCTTGTACCTCCCTTACCGTTACACTTATGATCCACACCTTTACGTTTCATATTTTTTCACTATTAATTTTTGCCGCATAAACTTGAATAACGTTGGAATCGATGTGAAAGAACAATGAAGGTGATGTCAAAAACAGACTGGAACCAAGGATATTTCGTGAGGGTCGGAAGTCAGCAACATGTCGCAAAGGCGTTGTTTAATCATTGTTGTTGATGGGTCTTGTATGATGGCAACAGTAGAAGAAGGCGATAGGGAATTATTCTTTTCGGCGGTTAGGTCTACAAAAGAAGTCTTGGTCATTGGACACTGAGGATCCCGTCTCTTTCGAGACAAAGCTGGTAAGATGTCTGTACGCCTTTACTGAAACCAGTCAAATGCAGCGGATGGAAGAAAGGCTGTCAAACCGTTTTTCCTCGGGTCAAATGATGAACTATAATAAACTAGTTAAGCTGAGACGTTGCAGATAACTCATATAGCTATTGGCTTCGTAATTTTATAATGAAGGCTTTTCCATCACACATGGTTAGACGGATCGTCGATTACTGAGTGTTAGGAAAAATTAGTTCAGCTGAACGTATTGCTAGATTCTTCTTCGTTCCATCTTAGTGCAACTTGGAGAATCTTCAATCTGTAACAGTTAGAGTGGAGTTTTGCAAAATCTGGGATTTTCTGGGGACCCTATAAAAATCAACTTGCATTCGCATTTATCCCCTAGATATGGAATGCGAGTGTAGATACCTGTCTGGTGGTGCTAGCCAACGTGCCGACCAGTATTGGCTAACTGGTTCCTCTCCATCTATCTGTGGATTAGCTTGGGAAAGTGTACGCGCCTAAACACAGAACGAGTAAATTCAAGGAGGAAAACTGACTGAGCGCCAACAATATGCAATAGGAAAACCAGTATAATAAGCAATCACATGACTGCAGGTGTTATAACTCGCTTGTTTACATTTTGTCTGGCCCATTTGAAGGTCAAATGTGATTAAAACTCGTGTTGTTTTAGAGTTATTACCGTTGAATTATCAGTGTTGAAACGTTTTTTGTAATTTTTTTCAATCAAGTTTCATTTGAAAACGAAGCAAACAAACAACTCGCTCAAAATGACAACCACTGTCAAACCAACCTGGAAGACCAAACTGGAAGCTCTTCGATCTCGAAGCGACGACGAAAAGACATGGACCGGCGACTTCACCTTCATCCAAGCGGCAGATATTCAATTCGGCTTCATCGATCGTTACTTGTTGAAGCTACCAGAACCGTGTTGGGAAAAGGAAATCAAATTATTTACAGATGCCATCAAGAAGATCAATGAAATGAGACCAAAACCAAAATTCTTCGTTATTTGCGGTGACATGATTGATGCACTGCCATACGACGGTAGGTAAACATTAGGCATCTTAACAATTCTGAAATGCCCATGTGCTCATGTCAATTCTATGCACTTTCAGGTCCCGAAGGTGGCCCTGAACGCCAACGCCAACAACTAGAAGCCTTCAACACCGTCTCCGAAACCCTGGACCCTGAAATCCCACTCGTTTGCGTTTGTGGCAACCACGACATTGGTGATATTCCAACACGTGAATCTGTCGAGATCTACCGGTCCCACTTTGGCGACGACTTCTATTCGTTCTGGATAGGTGGCGTAAAGTTCGTCGTTTTGAATTCGCAGTACTTCAAGAGTGCCGAAAATGTGCCTCAAGAACTGGATAGGCAGATGGCGTTGATTGCCACCATCAAAGATCCTGCTGCGGTTCATATTGGTAATACTTGCTATTCTAAATCAACCAACATCACTATGGTACTTCAGTACCTCAGAGAAGAAGTAATACAACACTTTCTTTTTTACATAGTCCTCTTCCAACACATCCCCTACTTTCTGAAGGACGCTGACGAAGAAACCGAATATTTCAATATTGAAAAGGACATGAGATTGGCGTTACTGGACCAGTACCTTGAGGCGGGTATGCGTTGCATTCTCTGACCTTGCAACTGTCTCCCGGAAGAATGATTGAATGTAAACAGCTCTCCTTGTGTTGTTTCAGGAGTTCGATACATCTTCACTGGCCACTATCATCGTAACGCCGGAGGCCGCTACAAGGACCTGGAGAACGTTGTGACATCCGCTGTCGGAGGGCCAATGGGTGTTGATCCAAGCGGTTTCCGAGTGGTTCAAGTCGCCAAGGATGCTATCACCCACGAATACGTTTCTACCTATTAAACATCGGATATTCTCTACAGGATTCAAACCTTCTCCTTGTTCTTCCCTTCACTTCCCTCAACCAGAATCTCTGAAACTTGTCGTTCGACAGGAGAGGATTTGAAACACGTCTACTAATACCAGCCCGATCCGACCACATCCGCTTCAGCTCTTGTTCTTCTCCTTCTTCCTTCCTCGTCTACAAAGCATACAAATGAGGTTTGTGCCTTCCAAAAACACGTACTGCAGCCCACTATTGTTAATCATAATGGAATAATAATTTGAAACGTCTTTGTGTATCCATCCGCAGACAAGTCAGACAGCCTTAAGCACGTCGGCCTTGGGTATTTACCGAAAATTTTGGACCATCTCCTCCTCTTCCGTCTCATCAATTATTCAAACAAGAAAATCCGGATTCTGTATAGATATCTTACGTACTCGGGAGGAATTGAAGCCAAACTGTGGCAAACTAGCGACTTCTTTTTAAATACTTGAAACGTCTTACTAATACCTTTGCCAAGGAAATTCATTCTTCTTCTTCTTCGTCCGGTTGACAAGCGACACAAGTTTTTCCTGTTTAAGACACACAATTTATGATATCCAAAAAAGACCACAGGAATACGAATGACATGACAAAAGCACCTTTCCCTCTTCTCTTTCTCTCGTTCAAATCAAATTTCGTTTCTCTCTTTCCTCAACATTCCATTTTTCAAAAGTACCAACAAAACAACAGTTTTGCTATTACGTGCCATAACAAACCCGTCTTTCATCTCAAAACTTCCTTCCGGTCCTAATGATCCCAAAGCCATTTTGGCGGCAGGAGAAGAAGCTTTTCTCATACTTGAGTGGTTCTCGTATAGTCGATCAGTCAGTCAGTTTTTCTCATTTCATGCTTTACCTGCTTTATTTTTCATGGTAAAAAATCTCCTAACCTAGAGACACAGAGGAACACATTACAACATACTTTACAGTTTTTTGTCTTGAAATTTGCTATATATATACTTTAACATTATGGCTAACATCAGGTTTTGCAGCAAGGGATTCAAAAATTTGTAAGTAACCTTTAGCACTTTTTCTTGTGATTCGCGATCAAAAAGAAATAATCTCTCGTTTCTTTCCAGGTATTTTGTACTACAGACCGATTATTAAAAGTTGCCAAAATTTTTGGCAATACTGTGGCTCTTGTGTGACTTGAACGTTTCAAACGGTACTCTCAATCTTATCGGTCATAAGCGGGACATCGGTCAAATCGTCTTCGTCATCTCGTTGGTGGTGGTGTAGGAGCCTTTCTTGGCCTGCAGGACACATGGGCGGTGGCGGAAGATCGTAGGGCAAGTTGGCACCGCCCGGGAGCTCTGTACAGGACGTGGGACCAATTTGTGGCCGGAAGGAGGACATGTGACTACGTTGCAGTGTCGATTGTAAATTATGGTGGTGGTGGAGCTGGTGGTGCTGTTGAGAAGAATGTCCTCCCGGAGTATGACTTAGGAGCGAAGTTCCAGCGGCAGCGTCCACTACAACTGCCGCTCCTCCTGCTGACCCAGCAGCAGAAGCAGCGTAACGTCGTGGTCCGATTCCTGCTCCGCCCTGGTAACTGGGCCATTCAAGGCTCATGTGGTGGCCGGAAGTGAGTTCCATGGATTGATGATGTCCGCCACCGCCGCCATGATGGTGACCTCTCGGAAGTGTTCCGCAGCCACCGACGTAGGCTGCTGCTGAAGTCGCAGCTACTGTGCCGTAGCTTCCAGTCTCATGTGTAGCAGTCTGTGGAATAGAAATATAAGAGTCGATAAATTACAAGGAGCTTCTCAACCGAGTACTTTTATTGTTCCCTTGCCACAGGAGCTGCTGCTGACCAACCAAACCAAAGCCACAAGAAACACCGTCCAATTACGTTATGAAGTACCGAAATTCGAGACATGAGAAGGAACCAGGAGGGGGGATTTTATTGAAGACTTTTTCCCGCTATTTTTACCTCAAGTTAATCAGAAATCGAATGAAACACCTGCCGCCACCTATTTGCATAATCAGAATTTTCAGAATAGCTTCACCATAGGTTAGGCTGAGGGCCTCCTACAAGTTGGTTTGGTCACATATGTTAAGCGGTGATATACGAGAGCTCAACTTTCCAAATTTCCCGCGCGTCAAAATCAGGTGTACTTTCTCTTAATAGCGCCATCAGTGTTGTAGATATAGCGCGCAGAGTTTTACTTTTTTGTATTACTTGTTCTGGAAATTGCCTTTTTTGGCTGGTTTCCAAGTATATCTCAACCAAGAAACTACATGTACTTTCTCTTTGAATTTTTGCTACCTGCTGTTGCTGTATATAGAAAAAGCAAGTTGTATAGCTATTGCTTTCTTTTTTCCGCCTTGTAGATTTAGCACGAGTTTCCCGAGACGTTTTTATAGCATTCTTTATGCCCTTAAGGGATACTCAGGAGTAGATGGAGATATCAATATTTTTGAAATGTTCACCGGAGGGAAAACAGGTGTAGGAAGAAATACAAAATTCAATCAGTCCTCTTCTCCTACTACTTCTAGGCTAGAAGGAGACTAGAAGGAGCTCGCTTAGGCTAGCAGTCATGTACAAATGTATAGGAAATACAGGACGAGGTGGAGGATGCAATTCTTCTCTTTTTTCCTTCTACCTCTTTTTTCAGGCGTTCAATCCCTTGTAATGGATTGTGCAAACTGGGTCAAGAGGTGACAGGACATACGAATAAGAATCCTTCCACTCTTGCAAATCACGAAATATTCAAGATGGATCGCACTGAAACGAGACGATCAATTCCCATAGCAGCGCTCCGCCCTTCAACGAAATAAGAGAGATGATGGCGGCGATGGATGGAATTGTATCGTTGAATCATACAGATATATATTAGCGCTTCTTCGAAATACGTGGAGAAAAGGTTCAAAATTCACTTACTTAAAGCAACACACTTTTAAAGAAGGTTTTTATTCCTAGCGACGTTTTACCTTTCACTCAAAGTGTTACTCTGGAAACATCGTGGTTTGTAAAATTTTCATTGAATCTATGCATTTAATTCTCTGTCGGCGAATTCGAGCATTCGTCTATGAAAGTCGTTTTTCAAAATTCTATATGTGCTATCCATTTTCGCTCCCGCTTCATTGGTCAGTGGCAAGTATCTTATATAAAAAGTTTGTCTCCACTGACACAATGTCGTCGCGTGGAAAAAGGAGACGACAAAATCCACAAACACACAGCGGACTCGATCACCATTCACTCTACGACGTTCCTTCCACTTTTCAAATCAGAGTCCGTCAGCTCTATTTGCCAGACTCGTCGACCAATGTGTCTGGAATGACAAGTGGTCGAAATAAAATCCTTTCAAGTCCAGCAGGAGCAGCAGGCCATTCAAGAGCATGTCGTGGAAAACTCCTACTACTAACACACTAACTGGTGGTTGGTGGCTGAGGAACGCCAATAATAATTTATATACCCTCATGTCATCACGTCCAAGTGGTCAGTCAGCTCAAGAGCAGGGAGAGAGAGAAAGCTCTGGCATCGTTTCAACAACACTAAATCCGCGCGCTCCTCCAGAGGGCGCGCTTCCTCTTCTCAGAGACCTTTCTCCTCCTCCCTCCCTTAGAGGTAGAGCGTTTTGAAAATTTTGAACTTGGCGCTAAAATCTCGAATTCCAACCACGTGACGCTCCCTCCTTCGCTCCATACAATCAAACCAAGGGTATCTATAGACAGTCTTAAAGATACTCGTACAGTAGACGTAACAATGATTTACTTGCATCACTGACAATCCGGACAATCCCGGGTTTTCAGCTGGCTACTTTCCCTGCATTTCAAAGTTAATCTCCGGACATGTATCATTTCTCTGCTCTCCCTCTCACACTCGCTTCCTTTTTTTATATTTTTCCCAAGGATGTCTACACACACACACGTTTCCACTTTAGCTTCAAGTGAAAGCTTTCGTGTATATACTTTGAGCTGATACTAGAAATATTTTTTTCCCAAATACCAGCAGTGAGAAATGTTCCCAGAATTCCCATCATCACATGCTTTCTCTTGTGTATCCAAAAATATCTGGTATTTTGCAAAATTCGCCCAGGGCAATCTCCAATAAAAATTAAACCAGGTCAGGGAAAATTATACCAACTGCATTTCTGAACTTCCCGCCGCCGCCGCTGGAATAATTTGAAATTACCCGCCTTTTTACATGACCACTTTCGCATGCTTCGTGGTGGAGGCACCACGTTCTCCTCCTCTTGTCTCTTTATTTCCACCATTTTAAATCTGACTCAAGATTCATTACATGAACGTGCACGCCTGACTAAACACGTCTCTGGGAAGAAAAATCCGCACAGCAACTGCAATCATTCACATTACATCTCACATAATAATCCTTTTTCTCCTCTCCTTTCAATCTTTTTTCTTCCTCCATTCTTTTTTTCCCTAGAAGCTTTAGATATACAGAATCTACAAAAATTCCTAGTTTCCCGCTCACTTTTTCAAATATTCATGGACCTTATTCTGCATTGTCTCTCATTCTCATTGCGCTTCTGGAAGCCTTGTGCAAATAAGCCCCTGTCGACCAAATTCAAGTCTCATCTAATCACATTCCTCCGTCCATATTATTATTGCTCTCGCAGCAAATTCCTCAAATCCTCTATCATTGCGATAACGTCCAGGAAAGCGCGCGGCGCCAAATTCAAACTGTCCGCGCAAAATTTTCCTTCTTCCGTCAAGCCCACGCCCGCCTGTTTTCCGATGTATACAGCCAGTAAGGCTGCGCTCCAGGAGCATTTTTTATCCGACATGAGCCAAGAATCACGCAATCCACACAACCCAAAAAGCAAACGGAAAGACACACAACCTGACGTCATAAATCATGGGCTTTGAGAACCTTAAGAAGGCAGCTACAGCATGGCAAAACTCGAAGGAAGAACAGCGGAAGAAAACAGCAAACGTATCGAATACTTGGTCAGCTAAAACAAAAAGAATCGTAGAAAAATCCCAAATACGAAGCGCTTCCATAAGCCCAGTGACAGAAAAGAAAATAAATTACAAAATTACCAAGTATTAATGATCTCCAAAGCTTATGGTTTCTCCCACGTAACTGTAACATTTTTTTCTCCTGAGGAGCGAAGAATCAGGTGAAAGCTTAAAAACGCCCTCTGGCGGGAGTTTTATTTTTTGCTTCCTGCTTCCTACTTCCTACGAACGTAACGTGCGGAACAAGGAAGATGAGGCATCCAAACGTCAATTACCATTGGACGCCACCTGCCAATGAACTGACCAATCAGCGTAGCATTTTTCATAATTTAGCGCGTCAACCAATCAGCGCGCGCTAATCTCTACTTGTTGTGATTTACAACGGGGGGAGAGAGAGCAGCGGCTGTCTCTACATCACTTACGCTTAACCTATTGTTTATTAGGTGCCACTCAGTGGAAGCATACTGTACACCGCATCTCTTCTAGAGCTCTCCTCCAGTTTCTAAAATACAAGTTCCCGCCACTACTCGTTTAAAATTTTAAACATCATTTATCTTGTCACGTTCCCTTTAGCCTTCTCTTCTCCTCTCCCTCGACTATAAAGTGAAAGTAAATATGGACAGTGTAACATGTCCCGCCCCCCTCGGATCCATCCATCCTGCTATCGACCTACATTCAACCCCCCCCCACCTCCTACCCCCACCCTCTTTGCAAATGGCGGGCAAATTCCCAGCGATACATTACCCGGGTAAAGTACGTCAATTTTTCTTTTTCCTACTGACATATTATATGTACTGAAGTAGTCGTAGGAAACCAGCAAGAAAGAATACCAGGCAAAATGCACATGTTTTTGCAAGCCTTATATAACTTCAGCGAAATTCCAACAGCCATAGTAAAACGTTCCTTGTCACGTAATAAGCTTTTAATAGGGACATTAGTGAGGCGCGGTGAAAATGGTTTGGACACACTTTTGTTGTTAAACTTTTGTAGCCATTCCGCTTGGGTGATTCTCGCCATATTTAATCTTGTGATAGAACAACAAACAACAAGCTCTCAGGAATGCACATTAGCTTGGCTCATTAGATTCCTAGAGGAGGAGAAGGCGCGAGCGTAGGCTATTGAGCCAAGGGTATACCCTGCGGAACAGCAGGAGGGAATTTGAATTGCGCGCGCGGCAAAAGTCATAGAGTTTAATTTCTCTCCTTGACTCTCTCGGGCCTTGATTTTCCCAGCGTGTCTTACGTACGTACTCATCTGCGTAAGCGGATTTGAAGAGAGAGAAAGTTATGCGATAATGGCCGCTTCACATCGATTACGGCGTGAATCATCCTATTAACTAAAGCGGCTCTTTATCAACGGAAGCTTATCTGAACATTAAATCTGTGTGTGGTGGCGGTAAAAAGCGTTTCTCTACTAGATATCCTTGGTTTTGTGGAGTTGCCTAATAAAGGGTACTAGGCACGTCTGGTAGTGTGGACACTAAAATAGAATCAACTAACAAGAGGAGATGGAGATGAGGAGCGCGCGGTGGCGGCAAATTTCAAATATTCCCGCCACGTCCAATTTTAATTATGGCGAGCGAGTGAGCGAAGCGAGCTGTTCTGGAGGGAGCCTCGATCATCTCTATTTCTCTATGGCGCCATAAGCTTTTCAAGGATTCAATGGGAGCGCCATAAGTTTTACCGCTAATGGACCTGTTATCTCATTCCTTGGCTCGCGCGCTGGCAGTCAGTTGTGAGTTGGACGGGCGCCATTTGGTAATTGCGGGAGGAGCTCTGGTTAAAAATGAGATGATCGCGGCGGCCTCTATATATGGAATCCGATAAATCTTTACTTGTTATTCAAATCCATAGGACATTTTACACACATGGTGCCCGGAATTGGCGCTTCTTCCAGCTATCGTATGAGAAACAGACGGTTGTTTACTTGTAGAAAGTTCCGTGGCTTTCGCCACTTTCCCGCTTCTAGCAGCAGATGATCTAAAGTCGAAGGGATTCTTCTTCTTCGATTCCAATTGTAGAGAAGTAGAAGAAGAAAGCGAAGAAGCTTTTGGCTCACAGACTTGTCTACTATATATATATACTGCTCTGGCTGTGAGAAGAAAGCCCAAAGATAATTTTTAATCCTAGTCATGTCTCTTGCACAAGTCCCTATTCCCTTATGAACTTTTGCAGAAGGTTCGATAAAATCTTCATTTTTCTTTACATCATTGTGTGTGCTTTGATGCACATGGGGTGGACGTGGTTCCATTTCGAAGGCAGCTATATAAAGTATAGACGAATCCACCACCGACTAGACGAGTGACTCTTATATAAGTGTGTGTGTGGCTTTGATGAATGCGAGAAGCGAGAGAGGAGGCGCGAAAAGGGAAAAGCGGGATTCAAGAAGAAGAACAAGTTACCACAAGCGAATATTTTGGCCTCGTCCCAAGATTATTGAGATCCTGGAGCGGAATTCCCCCGTTGCGAAGCGTACAATACGAAGTCGGAAGACCGCCAGCAGTTACGCGCGCTGGCGAAGATGCGTCAATTGTCGATATGTGCTGTTGCCGCTTCCGGTAGTACTCGACTTCGTCAGAGTCTGTCGAGGAATAAAAAAAGGGTCAGCATTTTGAAAATTTTGAGTTTTTAAAATCTATGGTTCATGAATCATCAATAATACAATATTTTGCAGCATTTGAATGCCGTTTGTAGTAATACCTGAATTCCCTCGGTAAATCTAAAGATTGTTCGGGGGTGTGTTCAAATTTACCGCCAAAATTTTAAAATTTTCCCACTCACCTAGGGGAATCACATCAGGGTTTTTCTCATCAGAATCGCACCCATCCGGCGGATCCATAATTTTGAGCGGCGTTGTAACCGTCTTTTCCCGCCTTCGCCGCTCCTTCCTCGTCCTCTTCCGTGAGCAATAGACACGTACAGTTAGCACTAATAAAGACAAAATTACCAGTCCGCCTCCAACAGCGATTGGAATGCTAATTTTGTAATGGCGCGCGAATTCGAAGGGATTTAGACGCGGGTCTTCTGTGGAAAAAAAAACAGACAAGTTTCAATTAGTCGTCCATCAAAAATACAGCTTGGAAACGTTTTTTTCTAAAGCGCTGCTACTTCATTTGCTCTGATTACACAGCAGCGCGCGCTAATTATAAAACAGCGTTCTTCTAAAACGCTTTGCTAACTTGACACCATGTAAATTTCAAACGTTTTCGGCGGGAATCTTTAAATGCGAAACTAAACTCGACTCATCTGTGACTACAATGTCCGCAAAAATAAAATAAAAGGAAACGGCACTTAGCTCTAGCATTTTTACGGTTCTTTATTTTGTCACCATAATAATAACGTAAATTAGTTTTGAAAAAATACAAATTAAAGTTCAAAAAAATTAAAACTGAGGATAACTTTCAATTCCGATGTTTCTATTTTTTTTGTAAAATAAAGACTTCAGTTCCAAGAAGTGATCTGAATTCTGACTAAGGGATTCAAAAACTTGAGGCAAACGGTACTTTGCTTTCTCATCAAAACAAAAATTCGCCATCAATCCCACCAAACAAGTTTCCTCCCATTTTCAACCCTTTTATATTGATTGAATCTGCATCCTCTTCTTTCACATTTGACTTTCACCAATTCTTCTCATCCATTCTCGCAATGCTTTCTCCTCCGGTTTTTCTTCATGTCCTCTTGTGCAACCGCACATTCATTTCCAACGCAAATTTAAAAGCCTCTTCTTCTTCTTCGTCTTCTTTTACCCTTTTGCTTGTACAAACTATTGCTTTTCCAAGAAGACCTCAATGAAAAATCGAGCACTTCCTTCTCTATTTTTCATTTCCTTGGAAATGAACCGCAAGACCCGCAGAAAACATTTTGCTACGCTCCTCTGCTCTTTTTTCAAGCGTTTCCACAAACTTAAACGCGCAGTCGATTCAAAATTTACTTTGCGCAATTTCTCTCCCCGTCGAACATATGTTGAATCTTGAATCGCTTCAAAAAAAAACAAACTGATGAGGAGCAGAATTCAGAGAAAAATCCACATCCACCCTACGGACATGCAGTAGATTCTTGTATAAATTTCTCATGTACTTTCTCTTCTCCTTCTGAACCTTCTTTCTTGTTGTTTGTTGTGTCTTTTTCAGGACAAACCAAAAGAATTCCCAAAATCCTTCCCAGTTTCCTCCGCTGCCCAAGGGGATAGCGCCAAGTTTAAAAAATAAAATTCGGATTCGATTCCGCCCTTTCTCCACAACGTTGCAACGTTTCTAATCAAAACAGTCGACGAGCAAACTTTCCAATGTTATTATCGATTCATCGGATTCCTCTCGGTTACATAATAATTCCGAATGTCGGGACTTTTGCTTACTTTCGCCAGCTTTCGCCAGCTTTCACCGACAACCTTGTTAGCAACATTTTCTGCAAGAATCACGTACGTTGGTGGAAAAATGTGAACATTGTTTTGTATGCAACATTACAAAATAAAATAACAACACACAAGACTTCAAAAGAGAAAGCATGTCAAAATCCGCTTCAAATAATAAGCTTTTCACGAAGAGCAAATTCAATCTCTCTCTGTGAGTTGTTGAACACGCGCCTGGAGCAAGAACATTTTCGCATAAAAAGTTTTTGAAACACGATACGAGGCCTCTTACAAATGAATCTTGAACAGCGAAGAGCACAAGAGAGAAAGCATACATTTGTATGTGTGTAGAAATGAAACTTTTTTTTTCTTCTCAACAAATCAAAATAGTTTCTCATCTCCCCGTGCATAAAATATCAAGTTACTCCCAAACGAACTACTGGAGAAAGTCTATTGGAAAAACAAAACACAGGAATACTTTCACCAACTTTCACTCACTTTCTCTTGCTTCAGCGAGCTTTCTCCGGGACTGAGAAGTGTTTTTTTTCGAGAAACTTTTTCAATTGCATCAAAATGTTGTGATGGTTGCTTTGGAGAATCAACTGGTTTTTTCTCTTGTTTTTTTCTCAACGAGTTTGTTCAAGGTGAAAACTGATGCTTTCACCACTTGGAAGTGGATAAAGTTTACCAATCGGATTGAACATCCCTTTAGTTTAGTGAATCCCGCGAATTTTTTCTGAACTTGAAGCCCAATTTTTCAGAGTATATTTTTTCGTGTGCACCAACTTTCTCCATGAACTTTCACCCCTGAATGTAATTATTATAAAAAATTATCACTTTCTCCAAAAGTGAAAGTTGTTTTTCCATGTATCTGAAAGCGTTCATATACATAGTTGGAAATGAGCGGGAAAATTAAAAAAGTGAAAGCGAACAGCCCTTAGCTTAGATCCTCCAGGCATTTTCCCACAGAATCCAAAATCTTAAACTTCCTATATGGTCTTTGTGACTTTTTTAAGCGCATTATTTAAAAAAAACAATTTCCGGCAAAACGACACGTACATATTTCCAAATCTCCAAGACTTTCACTCCATGCTTGAAATTTACGCGCGGAGTAATTTGAACTTGGCGCGTAATTTCAACTAGTCACGCCCATCCTCCTTTGTTTACCTTTCAGCCTGAGTTGGGCTAGCGGCTGACCGAGTGTGCTGTCATCTCCATGTGACAAATTACTCTACTGCCCGCACACAAACAAACAACACATACGAGCAGAATTAAACTCTATGACAGCTCGTCATAGAGTTGACCTACTTGGAGCGGTCTTGTGTAATTATTTAAAGCCTGGAGGCGCTGCTCTTCTCGTTTGCCCGCATACTGCTGTTTGTCTGTGGAAATTGCGCATATGGCATATATGCTTGATGATGACGGTTTGATTAAGAGCAAGGATATCTGTGGAAATTGTGTAGTCTTTGTAGTTGGAAATTTGTTGGTGGAGTTCACAGCGCTATGATGGCGAGACTCCAGTATTTTCTCACAGTCTTCACGGCAAACTGCCTTCATCCGTCATATACAAGAACGTTGTTCAGGAGGCTTTTACTTTTTGTAGACTTAAGCTCACAGGCTTTGCAAAAGATTTTTTCTCACGAAAAAAAGGACAGTTGTTGAAATCAGGCTCAGTGGAGCGAAATTTAAGAACAAAAAAAAGCTGAGAAATACTTGAAATCAGTTTTTGAAAAAGAGAAAGAAAAAAAACCAATATAAGCCACCACACGTACATGCGTCTGAATTGTTCGCTCTACTTTCCTGTCTCCATGTGTGATGCGTGTTGGACGGATGGACGGACGGACGGGACGTCCGTCCGTGTTGTACGTGGTTGGCTGATTTTTGAAAGACGCGCGGAAATTTCAGCTTGAATGAGCGCGGAACTCCGGACGGAGAAACCAGTGACCTGAACGAAGCTTCTGTCGCTTTAAGTAACTCAGCTTATTGACATGTTTGCCATTTGAAAGAGACACTGGGACTAGTGGAGCACAAACAGTTTCATTGCTTCCGGTTCCTGAATACTTGCAGCAGCGCTGTCTGTGGCACTGCGAAAAATCGTGACCAGTCGAGCTGAACAAGGAAGAGAAAGCTGGACGTAGTGTAAATAAGTTGTAAGACCAAGATGTCACGTTGCAGAGGTTTTGAAGCGCGAGTGGCGTGCGCGCGCTCGCGCGGGAATTTCAAAAAACTCTCAACTTACTGTCAACGCGCGTCTGAATCTTCTCAGGTAACCGAAGGGTAAAGACGGAGACGATGCTCGGCTCCGACCTTCCTTTATTGTTGAAAGCGGAGACGTGCGCTGTGAAGGATAGGCCAGGCTCAAGGCCCGTGACGCTGAACATTGGGACGCTGGTGGACATGTTGGCGCGGAGCTTGTTAGTTTGAGAGTCGTACAGTTCAAGGATGAAGGACTGTGGAAGGCCGCCGTTGAAGCCTTCGATGCACTGAAGAAAGAAAGAATCCGTCGAGTGATTGGCTAAGGTGCAGTTGTGGACTATATCCGGTCGGCCTGAAAAAATCCAAGAATTTTATATAAGAACAAGGAGGCACTTGATCAAGTGATGTGCGCGAGTGCCATCAATCCACATCGAAATGTCAAAAGGCAATTTGGAAGAGTGTGCACGTAGGTAGCGGAGGAGGAGCTGTCACTTGTGAATTAATTGCAGGAGCGGCGGGAAAATTCAAACATTCTAAAGACTCACCTGCTGCAATCACGTGGTAAGCGCAAGGGACTCGCTGCTCCCCGATCGTGTTCGAGGCCCAGCACAACAGAGTCCCGTAGTCCAGCTCCGACATTGGGGTGTAGGTGACCATACTCCTGGTTCCGGCGCTCCTGGAAAAAAAGAGTCATAGAGTGTTAGTACTCAATGGCTCAATGGAACTTTCGCAACATGTGTGGTTTCCAGATACATGTGGGCATCATCACGTTCCTCTCTTCTGCCAGTTATTACATGAAATTCGCCCCCCCCACCACCGACCTATCCAACTGTCAGACTTGTCTCTTTAACTTGTCTGACAATGTCCGCAGTGGCGTGTTGCTATTAACTGCGTGTGCGCCTAAATATATACTTGAACCACCTTATGTGAAATGTCAGAGTTTCTCTTGTCTCTGTGGTAGATCTTTGTGAAGAAATGTTTTTTGCTACTGTAGCAATAACACTATTATGTATATGCAACCCTCTCTCAACAAACCACTTAATGCATTATGCATTCTTGTAAGCTCAAAATGCATGCGCCGAGTTTTGAATTTCCGCTGGCGAGTTGTCGGGCGAAGCCCGACAACAGCCTCGCCTTCATGCACATTTGTTCAAAACTTGTTCATTCAGCCCATCAAAAGTTTCCCCAAACCAAAAACTTGTCGACAAGCTTATATTATTTTCTCCTCTGACAATTCATTGTCATCAAAGTAGAGAAAGGAGCAAAACAAGACAAAATCATCATCCGCCATCCTTTCTCTCATTTCCCGCTCAAGTTTCGCATAGTTTCACTACTCTCACAAATAGCGCGACGCCATTTCAATACTTTATAATGAAGATACAGACCGCCTGGCGCGGCTCAGATAATCAAATTTTCACTTTGTTTGTCTTGTCGCTCTCTCTTTGATGGATTATAGTCTCTTTTGGCTCAAAACTTCAGAAACAGTCGAAGGTCAGAAGCGCGCGCGCGCGCTTCGCGCGCCGCGCTCTTCTGACCTTCTTTTTCTCAGCGCTTCCTCTCCCTTTAAAATTGCTTCTGTATATATATTCATCTCATCATCCGGTTTACTCCATATGCTATATATTTTATTAATCTCTCGAGAACCCGGCGAGACAATTCCTCGGCATAATCTTTGCCAGCGCTCCTGTTTTTCCATACCATTCTCCATGTTTTTCGTATCCTTTACAATAGCCAAGAGCCCTGAGTGAGTATTAGTTTCATTGCTGTTGCATTATTTCTACGGCTCCTTTCATCAACTTTTCATCTTTTGTTGCATGATATCAGCATGGGCTGAAGCACTTTTAGCAGACGCTGTAAAAACATGTTATTGATTGACATGGCCAGGTTAATAAAAACTTTACCTGTTCTCAGTCACCTCGTTTACATTCACTTAGAGGCGATATTCGCGCTAAAGTGCAGTTTGAGCGGGAAATGCAAACGTCGGGCGGGCGGGCGGCGCGCCGCCCGCCGAATTATCCACATGATTAATCAGGATTAATTGTAATCAAAGGAACTGCACTTGGGAGAGTTGCGTGTGTGTCAGCCTTTTGGGGGAAACGTGTGTTTGCATTAGCTTTACTTATTTTAGATTTCATGGAGCACGACACGTGTTTTTGACTGTGAGGGCGCCACAGTCGCTCCAACGCTTCCTCTTCCAAATGATCCCCTTGAGCTCCATCGGTCTTTGTGTGCACTTTGCCTCCGCCTGATTGACAATATCATGTTTCAAAGAGGAAGTACACTCATTTAGGGGTCCAACGAGCCGTTTCCGCCAATGGCGCTAATCAAAGGGCTATGCCGTTGATCTTCTAAACAAGCTTGTACAGGGCGCTTTGAAGAGAAACTTGAACCTTTAATAGAGGGAGAAAAAACAAGGTTCTGAGATTTTGGAACACACTGTATGAGCAGGACTGAGTGCAGCGCGGCAGCGCCTGAGGTTCTTCTCGTAAACAATACAAGCTTGTCTCATCTCTCTTCGCTGTTTGGATGAAGCGCTGCGGAAACGCTTCTCAACAGGACCGAGTTCCGGAGACACGTGGAGCGTGTTGGAAAGCGCGTAGAAATGGCGCCAGTCAGCAGCTATTATTATTACGAGCTGGGAAATGCATATAAATATAATGTGGTTGGCCGCAGGGCACATGGCAATTATGCTACATGGTGGAATTTGTAATGCCGTCGGAAGTTGTGTAGTGGAATACCCGGCGCGGTATAATTATTGCTTGTGGTGGTGGTGAAATCGAGATTCGGGGAAAGAGTAGTTTTACACATATATGTAGTTGCAGGATTTTGTGTGAAACACTATACACAGGCACAGCAGCGTATGGGAAAAAGTTGTGAATTCTCTCATTTCAAAAGTGTCAACATTCCACTGACATGAAGAGAGAAAACTGCTGCTTCTGTGTGTGACTGGACCAATTACAGAATTCCATAAATATCAAAAGCGTAATAACTGTCCGGTGGTAATTAATCCTGGAATTTTGGAATTTTATCCTTCTATATGCTCTCTCCTTGTCCCACGAGCAGAAGAAGCGAGTCAAAATTTATGAGTTGCTGTTATTCATTTAACCACACGAAACAAAATAAGGGAGAAGAAGAAAAGTTTTGCATCGAAAGCCCCGCTTACTTGTAACGCCCGGTTGGGACTTCGGTGCTCTCCGCGGAGTTGTTAAAGGTCCAGCGAAATTTGACCATTGGAGGGTTTGCGTCCACTTCGCAGGAGATGTTGGCGTTCTCGAGCTTAGCAACCCCGTGGATGCGGTTTTGGTTCGGTCGGCAGGTGGGCGCGTCTGAAACAGATGGAACCGCGCGAAGTTTAAAAATTTGAAAATTCAGGTATTAATATCAGAGTTTGGTGCCGTTTAGAATTAAAGCTATATTCGAAAGCTCATGGAGTAGATACAATCGATTCCAGTACATATCTATTTCTTTTTTAAATTTCCCGCCATTCCTGTGACCCTGCCGATAAACTGAAAAAACACACTTTTCCCCATATCTTTTCAATCTCCATGAAAATCCGCTTCCGTTTCTTTGACAGATTCTCTCTTTTGGAAGCCCCAACAAAAACGCTTATCTCCATAGCTTCCTTGCCTTGGCTTTTTTCTAGTGTCGTCATGTTCTACTAAAAACACGTGTAAGTTTATTTTCTGCGTTCAATTCAATAGTTGTCTGCCCCCTCACCATTTAGTCACTCGTAATTCAAAATCACCCGCCAGGCCTTTTCAACCAGGAAACCTGTCGTTGAATCTAAAATGTCAAACCGATACATTCTATACACGTTGTTACTTGCATTTGTACTGTCTCTCGCCCCTATGAATTATGTCTTCTAATCGGCTGCTCACCCTCGCTTCCTCCCCCACCCCCTCATTCTCCCCAACCCTTTACTGTTATTATCACACAGCATACGTATTTTACAAAAAGTACATGGATTACCCCCCCCCCCCTCATTCCTCCATCTCATCAAACTTTCACCCTCCTTCTCTCCACCTTCCTGTTCCTGTGCACACACATTGACATTTTTACTTAACACACCTTTCATCACATTGCACGCACTTGAACTGCTGCTCGCCTGTATGATGAGCGCTCACGAACCTGTCGTCAATCACTCCAGTCAGTCAACGCGTTGCTATCTTTAGCGCTCCTCCTCCTCCTGCTGTCAGGTTGAATTGCTTCCTCCTGCCCTTCATCTGTACTGCTTGCTCCTTTGGCGCGCTAGCGCGCCAAATTCAAATTCATATTTCCGTGCTGCCTTGAAAATACTCTCTGGGGACACATGCACACGTCAAATAAATTATAAAAATGAGCCATCAGGCCGATGAAATGTCTTGTGCGCCTTAAAATAATTCTGCTTTCATCCTGCACATTTTGTTATAAATATATAGCAACGGTGGTGCTTCGTTCTTTGAAAAAACCTTGTTTCACGATCCCACCAATTTTAAGCTGACATACTGTACAGAATTAAGCGTCGTCCTATTATAAAACATCTGACTCTTTCCTTTTATCCAGCCTAACAAGGCGCGAAAATACACACGTCTTTAAACGCCATCCTGATTACATCCACGTCCATCCGCCTTCATGTCATACATGCAGAAACGTGGTGAATTTCTCTCTTCTTTTTTCTCTTAGTCTGGCTGGAAGAAGAAGTGAAGAAGAACACGCACATTGCCAAACACACGAGGTCCTCTATAATAAGACACACACACTTGCTTTTTCCATGTCCTTTTTGACGTGCCGCTTTCACCTTTCAAAAGTTTGACGTTCGCGCGATACTGTCATTCATCTGGAGCGTTTGCAGCGTCGTTCTCTACTCAAGTGTCAATATATATGTACGTTTGGAGGCACCGTCTTCGGGTATTTTTTAACCCTTTTCAGAGCTCTCAATTTTCCCAAGTTTGCACAACTACTGATGTCGTTCCTTGATTCTTGAATATTTTACCAGAGTACTTACAGAGAATATCTAAATAAAAAGGTTGACTTTCGCCCTCTCCCCCCGTGTTCCGGCCGATACACGTGTAATTTCCTGCTGCCATCCTCGTGACTCGTTGTAGGACCAAAGAGTGGTTTGA